>JAOCNA010000006.1:4748553-4760423 GCA_026546675.1 Papilio helenus
AAATTTCCCCCCAATCAATAGAAATTACTCATTTTTTTTTAATATTCAAATTCGACCACGACATTGGACTAGTCTGGTTACGGTTACCATAAAAATGCACCTTTATCTGAATTACGAATAAATTAGTTAACACAATCAACCAATCATTATTAAATAACACTTCGAGGAAAAAAATAATGTATTATTGCTCAACCAGTATCAACAACTTAAAAGGTAAAAAAAGTAAATTATGAAATATATTACCTGTCAAATACGAAATAAAATCTGGCTCCAAAGTAAAGTTATGACAAAGTAGAGTCGTGTTCATCGCATTATTTTCGTGGTGATTCGATTCTGGACTGACGTGACGGGACGCCAGTATCCTATCTCCACTTTCTTCACTAAGGCTCATTTTTATTTTCACTTTTTAATTCACTTTATTACTGGCCAGAATTATTTTAAAAACTCTAGTGCTATTTCCTTTTTTAAAACGATAACATTTTTAACTATGATTTTAGTTTACTCGATACGCGCGTAATGCGTTTAGTAATAAAGGCAAAGGAACGGGTTCTATACAGCCAGGGTAGGAGCGTACTGCCGATGTCGACCGCCGAGTCGGCACGCTCACTTTCTTTCGACATTTCGGTGCGCGCTACATTATTTTAGTGTTGTTACAACACCTATTCGATAATTCTAATAATTGTATATTTAAAAAAAGTGCGTATTTAACGTATCTAACGAACTTACCATTAAAGTAAGCTAAATACATACGAGTTGAACAATCATTTTCGTAGTCTAGAGAGGATCTTTATGTTAGAATTATTACAGTGAAACACTTAAATTTTTGGAAATGGCAAAAAGTATAAGTGAAGTATATACTATAACTGTACAAAGACGCACGTTCAACCCCTTCAAATTTGATTAGAATCATCCAATGCAAAATAGATCCACAATCTTATCTTCAATCTTAAATTAGATACGAAATCTAATAACAACTTTAAATAACAATCTTTTACTATCGATAACAATGCACAACACTAGAGAACTACCTACTTGATTACCACTCATCATTATGAGGTAACAACAAGAGGGCCGAATAGCCGACTTTGCTAATCACCTCAATTTTGTAACATTACACTCATATAAAAAACTTCGCGAATTATTTATAAGTTTTAATACTGATACAACGTGGAAGTTTCTTGAAGCACGAAAGAGAAAGTCATTTGTGTCAATGTCACTGACGCTTAGCCTCTAGAATACAGTCTTCTCAGTTTAACATTCATTTAACAACTGCATTGTATACTCGTACCTTTAAATGCAAAAATAAAATTTCTTTACAAAAAATATTTAAACATAAAAAATCTTACTATAAAATATAAAAACGTTACGATATTTTTGATTCATACAGGAAATTAAAATATAGCAAAAAGTTATAAGTTGCCTAAAAACTGCCTCTAAAAACTACAATTGTGTTTCATATAAAATTGAAATTTCTATTTATAACTGAGGTATAAAAATTCCTGGCCGATAAAAATACCGATTCTAAACTTAAAAAATGCTGTTTCTATTCGTTCCATCACCATATTTACTACGATACAAAAAATACCACAATTCAGTGACGTCACAAACTTACGTAGTTAAAATAAGTGGAAGAATACTATACTATAAGAACACCTGTATTAACACCGGATCCTGTGTAAATATTTTAGTACTTAGTTGCTAATAGTGACCACATAATGGGTATTGACCACAGATAATACTACACTGGTAATATTGACCATGTCTATGACTCTATGACAGCCCAATCATCCGCAAACAGATAAAGAAAGGTCACTGGGATATTAAGAAGTCACCAGGCAGTGGCGCGCTTCTGGCCTCGAAGAAGGTTCAAGTCGTGACTGTACGTGCATGGTACTTGATGACTTCCTCAAGTATTTGAGCAAGTCGGGTAGCCGACAAGAATCCAATGAATTATTACTCAAAAAGTCAAGATGGATTAGGCAGGCACTTTTCTTATCCACACCTCTCCTGCATATATGCAGTTAGAGTTGCTGAATGATCTTGTCCATTATATTTTATGAGGAAGAATACGAAACAACTTTTACGTGTAATCGGAGGTACAGAATCGCATAAAATCAGCAACCTTTGTATTTTATGATAGACACAATACTTTTTAAGTTTTTAACGACCAAAAGCATTGCAGAATGTGATTTCTAATAATTAACAGTATACTTGCAACTTTCCTTATGAATCTTGAACTGACCCGCTATTTAGATGGTTACGTAAACATAGACATTATTGCAAAAAAATCAGGGTGATACCTACATTTTTATAAATAGAACATCGAATTTGTAACGAAAGCTGTGCTGCACTTTTGTCATTTACATGTTGGATAAATTCAAGTACAGAATTTCTCTCTTTCATGTTCTTTTCAGTATTTCGAAATCTTAAATTTGATGTACAAAGTTAGTTAATATACTACAACAATATACAATACAAATTATACTACAATGGTTTTGCCGTTTATTTTTTTGCAGGCGCCGTTGTCTATAACAATCGACTTATATTTGCAAAATGACCAATTTTGAATCGCCTCTAGTTCTATCTGTTTGTTAAGTATTTTTAGAGTATTTTTTGTAGAGTCTTATAAGTCTTTTAAGAATCAAAAATAAGAAATTGTTAAGACAAATGACAAGATAAAACAGCGCAATTTTCTTATAGCGTCGTTGAGCTTTTTACTTCTTTTAACTACTTATTTTTTAAAGTTAAACTGAACAATAATTTATTAATTAATAAATTGTCGTTTTAAGAGATCAGTACTTCTAACAACATAAAAATTAATGAAGTAAAAGGCGACATCTATACTTGGGAAGCGTCATTACCAAAATAATTACATAACACTATTCAACACTAGATGGCGTACTCATGCACTAAAAATCTGAATTAAAAATACAACAGAAAACGTGGTAATAATCATCACTTTCGATGCGTTGGGATTATCTAGTAGACAGAAGATATTCTTATCTACATATTTGAAGGTCAATTACTAAAGGAAACGATTAGAACAAGAATAAATCTTGAGATCAATTTATAATAAAAAAAATGATTCATCGGTATAAGTGGCCTATATGAAAATTATAATTGTATATAAAAACGATTAAAAACATTATCATAATGACTTCATTGTGATATTATTGAGAGGGAAAACCAATGTATTCTTAGTAAATGATAACAGTGTGGTAAGAACCACTAACCTTGATTTTAGTTTGTTTTGTTTTGTAGCGGTTATAATGAGTAAACATAATCTAATTTAGTTATTTTTATTACCGGTTTATGTCAAGGAGGAAAAAATCAATAAATCATTTAAACATGTATATTTACAAAGTAAATCTTACCAATAGCGAAGTTTTTACTGTTGCAGTTTTTATTGGAATAACAAAAACATATAGGTACTTCTGCAACGGTCGCACTATTTAGGAGTCAACGACTCTAGTTACAATCACCGTCATTGTTGTCACTATAAATGAAGTAAATAAAAAATCACCTACTGCGAAAAAAGATGTAAGTAAGAATTTAAAAATAAATACTCCTCAACGCGAAATAATACATCCCCCTTTAGCCTACAATGTGATTTCAACTGCTAAAAATGTTCGACTATCTGTAACATTATAAGTTAAATGTAAATAAAATTATCTACAATTTAACCTTGTCGATGAAATACTAATCTACATGTCTGTCTGCGAAATAAACGTACAGGCCATAACAAAATGAACAACAGAAGGAAAAAAACCACGCTATGTTGGGGGCATTGGCCGTTTTTAGTTTTAGCAAGACAACCAACTCACAACTACATGCGTATGCGACCCAAACACTAGAATGATCGACGTTAACAGAGTTAAGACAATTAACGACATTAAATGTACACAGCCTAAGAGCTAGTTTACTTTGTCAAAGTGGTTATTACAAGTCGTTGAGATCATTATTCAATGTTGAGTACCTGTAGCTCTTCGTAGGTATGTAAATTATGTTAATGTCCCGTACAAAATAAATGGACACAAGTCTAATATTTGAGACTTAATTTACAAAAAGTCATTTTTTTAAACCAGTACTATGAATTGTAATGATATTGGTGTTCATATTTAGTATTCCTAAAATGAATGATTAAAAATATTCTTATACTATATATGTTTTTGTGTTCACCTTATAACAGAACTAGAACTATATCTTGTTATGAGCAATAAGACGTACAAAAACATATACCCAATTAGAAAAATTAGATAGGATAATGCCCTGTTTGCAAGTCACTGCGACTAGCACTTAAGGCATTTACAATTGATATCTATCATTGTTACTGGCAATTTTCACTAGTAACTTGAGGTACCAAAAATAGTAAACCAATCGCTCGTTTCAATTGTACTTCAAGGACAAGAAAGGCTGGAAGCATTCGAAATGTACTGCTGCTTAAGAACTAAAAAGGAAGTTTTGGATGCAGAAGAGTTTGATCAAAAATATGAATAAAATAATAATGAAAGAAATAAAGATCAGACAATAGAGAACAGTAACGGAGAAATGTCAGGTCTTTTAGTATTACACGAGTATCTTGCCAGCACTTATAGAACGGAAGAAGGTAAAAAGTTGGCCTAAAATAACGGATAAGTATCGCAAGTTCTTTTAATTTCCTGACGGACAGACAGTAGCCGTCGTATCTGGAAATCAAAAGAATGGCGCAGTCAAAACAGTGGAAATCACGCTGCTGCCCACATGTAAGGTTTAGTTGAAACAAATAATTTAATAGATCAAGTTCGTAAAACTAATACTTAATGAGTTCCATCAAAACACATGTTTATAGATTATATTTATGTAAATAAAATAACCGGAAAAGTGCTTAAAATCCTTCATGTAGTACATTGTAACCTGAATTCGACAATTCTTGTTTTGTTGTTTGTCAGATACGAAAACAGAAACAAGTTATTACAAACATATTTGATTGCGATACACCAGAACACATCCGTTTAGATTATTGATTAAAACAACCACATACAAACTTCGAATGATAAATAGAGATAATAGCTTTAAAAGCAATGACTACAATAGTATCAGTTAACATCACCTCATTACCTTATTTCATTTAATTCAACATTAGAGCAGCGATAACATGTTGCAGATAAAAGAATAACAACAACAACCATAACCTAAAAAGCATAAAAGTTGTTCGTATCGACCACCTGCTTCAGAATCGTTCCCAACGTAAAACTTGTTCCGTCCGCGCCGGTCAAATTGAACGATGATGGCCGGACTACCAACACAAAGATAACACCGTTCGAATTACAGGCGTGTCGGCTCGATCTTGTGTTTATTTACGTCCATCGTATTGTTTGTATACAGCCCGGCACGACTGCGCATCTGTCTACGTCATACCCCTCCCCTCGGTGCCCCCGCACAGCCCCGCGATTCCTACGCTGGGGTCGGCTTGGCTTGGCTCGCTCGCCTCGCTCATTCATTCGACATTCGCAAACGTTGTTGCGCGCCGTCACATCCGTGAAGCAGATTATTTATTTGTCAATAAACGACTCGACACATTCAACGCTATGTTGAAAGAGAGTACTAGGTACGACAACCGTAATACTGTTCAAGAAGAGGGCCGTCCGTTAAACTCGACCAGATTACCGGCTATAGAAGAATTGACACTTGGCCTCAAACAAAAGCTCCACCTGCAAGCTCGGGCTCGTGCTGCACCTTACTACATTAGAAAACAAGAACCTGTCGATCTAGTAGAAAGGTTATTGGAGCAACGCGCCCTTGTCGCCGAGGCTGTCAGGAGATTACAAGAAAAAAAACAACCGTGTCATGAAATATCCGTAGATTCTTAATTATTTATATTGAAATAAACATTTTAGTTGTGAAAGTGTGGAACGTGTTGTGAAATCGCTTGTGTAAAAAAAGTGTCGGGTTACAATGGTGCTATATGCGGAGAGCATGCGAGAGCGAGATGGCCGGCTATGACGTGTCACGCACGACACGAATCACGAGAACGAACCAAAATGGCCGCCGGTACTCTACAATCATAATATTTATTCTTCGTTTTATAGTGACCTTAACTGTTCAAAGTTCTGAATGACGTAACAAATGTTTAGTATTGTTATGCCTCCTGTATAACGAATTAAATTAATTTATCATTTAAGTGACCTTTTGTTGTACGGAGACGTTTCCATCATTAATTAATTATATTAATTTTAATGTAAAGTATTTGTGAGCTTTAACTATAGTTTAATGTCTCTGAACGTAAAACTGTTCAATAAGAAAGTCATTGTTACTGTATTACGCATAATGTACCTATTTAATTAAGAAATTATTATACTCAATACTTCGCAAATACTACTGTATGTTATAAAACAGTTTATTCCTCAATGTCAATCGTAATATATTTCTCTAATGTCGTTTTTACTTTGCAGAGATGAAATACTTAGTTAACTGTTTTTATGAAGTGATTGTAGATATAACAGTAATGAACTGCTTTTAGTACAGTTACTTCCTCGCATGTTGAGTATGTATAGTATAGGGAAAATTGTATCGCACAAATGCGATATGAAGAGGTTATGACACACGTTCGAAATGTGAACGTCAAATACCTACTTGTTTTACTTAGGCAATTTTATTATTATTAGGCAATTTTTTAATTAATTAAATACCTATCTATCTCTGTAGTACATCAACAATTTTATGTACAACAATATCGATTTGGGTATAAAATCAATGTAATATTACATGTGTGCATGTTTTAGTGCATTTTTGTGATTTCTAGATAGTTTAATTTATCGTCGATCTTGTGATTTAGATAAGAATAAAGAGTTATCTAATAAATGGAATGAATTTCAAAGAGCAACTTGTTTATATGACACCCTAGTTCCAATTTTTAATTTCTAAAATGTATTTACAATTGCATCATGACAAAAGCCATGTGGCCTATAAATGACTGCTAAATAAAAATTTAACGGCTCTTGTATGTACAGTTAAAGAATACATAATAGAAAGATATTTCATGCTTTCCTAAACTATATCAAATATGAAAAGAGTACTAAAAAAGTTCAATAAATTTACAGCATAGGTCTCCAGAACTTTACATGAAAATTCTACATTTAACCGGAAATATCCGAAATTTTGTGTTCTTGTTTAGTGAAGTTAAAACCGACATTTATTAATTTCAACGTTTTTGTTATGTTTCACTTTTCATTCATATCTTTTTAGTAGCCCTTATGTTTGTTTTGAAGTAAAAATGACAAATTAACCACAATGGAGACAACTCACTAATTAGGAACAGAGTCCTCTGGCGACCACTAGCGATTTAGTTTAAAGACAAATAAGTACATTTATAATATGTGATTTATTTCAAAATATGTTATCATTTTGACTTAACCAAGAATAAAAAAATACTAACCTGTGGAGGATGGAGGGCTTCCGTCGCCCCACATCACTTTTTAATGTACGGAAAAGACATATATATTTCATGTAGTTTCTAGACAGCGTTTATAAACAAACATTACTAAATGTAAGTGACTACACCAAATTTCATAACACAAATGTAAATTTGTATTACGTTTTGAATATTAATTTTTTCAATACATATTGAATTTAAATAACCACCTCTATCGGTAAATAGTGGAATGTAAATAATTTAACACAATACCGTTTACAAAGTACGTTTTTGACGTTAAGAAATATCTTCTTTGTATTATTTCGTTTAATTTTTTGTGCATGTTTGTACAAAGTCACATTCCAAAACTATAAAATTAGACAAAAGTATTTGATTGTATTTTCTTTTTTTATGTATACTTTTTGTTTACTTTAAAGAAAGTAGCGCCATCTCTTTACATAGCCGAAGTCTGGTAAAAATATTTAAAGATTAGGTTCTATAAATATGTCACAGATGTCACCACGTGTAATAATCTAGGTTTGTTGACTAGCTGACAGCTATTTCTGTTGATTTTTGAAAGCTTCATGTCCATGTATTGTGTTTTATTTACGTATTTTGTGGCTTCTTAGTTAGTCATTAATAAGTGCGTTGTGTTGTAGGTTCGCCCATCTTCATTTTTGTAAATTATGTGGTAGTGATTCTTGGGAAAGGTCGCTTATTACATTTATGATATACGCAAGAGTTGTTTAAGTTTTTGTGGGATATTTTATGATGCCGAGGCGTTGTGCATTAGGATGCCCACGCAAATACACGTAGGTATACAATAATAAGACAATTTCAAGTGTACATAGACTTTGAGAGTAAGCCGGGTTCGTATCCCACAAACACCTAATTCTAATTCTAAGCATAAACGCCACAGGCATCGTCACTTCTGAAAACTGAAGTTGATTGCATTAGAACACATAATTGCTTTTCAGCAAGTTATTTACTTTTACCCTTACTCGCTCACTATGAGAAGAGTGTGCATAGCAATAGATACAAAAGGCATGATATTGTGTGTCAGTTTTTATTAATCCTTTATATCAATTACGCAATTATTTTCATATATTTTTGCAGATGCGTTACCTACCCTTAATCGACGGAGCAGGAGACGCACATAAACAGGATATTTCCCCTTTCAAATCCACTTTTCCCTCCCATCCTATCCTCTTAAGGAAAAGGTGGAATGGATAAGGGACTAAAATGAGACTAATCTTCTGGAAGAGCTTCTGGCTGTAGCTAATTCTGTATAAAAAGTGTTTTCTCACTAAGAAAAAGTTATTCTTTGCCTTTGTTATTCTACTCTTACTCTTTGACATTCATCTTATGACTTGTCATCAAACGTCAATGTTTTATACAAACAATAACAATAAAAATTACAATAGATAATAATATTAAAAAATGTATTACTTGTTATAAAACAATGATTTACTTCCAGTTGATTAATTAACGCTAATCTGATTTCGACAAAAAGCCGACTTCAATTGTAACAAGGTCTCATAAATTTCCATAACGTAATTAAATCATAGCATTCAAAACATATTAATTATAACACTATGAGTTTGTGTAACATCAAAATGGGGTAGCAATAGCAAGTGACAAATGCAGCAAACAATCACAATATATATATACTTAATAGGCTACAGCTACTAACAATGTTCAATTGGTATTGACGTGTAGTGTCACGTAATTACTACATTGTTCGGTATAATTTTATCGCGCAGATAACGTGAAACACAAGTTTCCAGTGTATTTGTATACCAGTATACTTACAGACACGATGACGACTACATGGTCTATGGGTCCCGGTACTTATGAAGTACCTCTTTCTTTATTCGCTAAAAACCGCGAAAGATTGTCGAAAAAACTAAAAAATGGTCAAATAGTTGTTCTACAAGGAGGTGATAATATAAATCATTATGATACAGATGTAGAATATGTTTTTAGACAGGTATGTAAATTGATTATTTTATAACATTTGTTATATGTTATCTTTGTAAATCCTTTAATTGATTCCACAGTGCAAACTTCTTAAACTAAAGTACAAGAGTTCAATCATGCCCCCCAGTCAATTAATAATTAAAAAAAATCCATCATTTACATTGTATTAAGACAATTTATTCATTTAAGAAATATATTTTAAATTGTGTTATTTTGATTATATTTAAGTATGTTGTACATTCAAAGTTAGTAGCAATACCAGAATTAAATATACCTTAAGCTATTCAGATATATACAAGCATGTGGGTCAAGTCTTTCTATTTGAATATATTTATGTATTCAGTTTTATTTTACCATTTACCTGTTTATTCAATACTTGCTCTGAGTCATCTTTTACAGGTGTCTCAATAATGCCAAAGTTTAAACTAAAATTGTTTTTTAATGCGAAAAAAATGTATTACGCAATGAATAGTTTAAAAATATCAAAAACACTTTCATGTATATGATTATTAATGCAAAGCTTGGATGAATAGATTGATTTGATTCAACAATGGATCTCAATGAACTTTGTCATAGAACAGTCTGAAAGAACATAGAGGATACTTTTTTTTTTTAATTCCACACAAATGGAGTCACAGGCGAAAGTTAATTATTCCATACATTTCAGGAATCATATTTCACATGGATATGTGGTGTACGAGAGCCCGGCTGCTACTTTGCATTAGATGTTACCACCAAAAAGGGTCACCTGTTTGTACCAAGGTTACCTGATGAGTATGAAGTCTGGATGGGGAAGCTTCTAACATGCCAACAGTTTAAAGAAATATATGCTGTTGAAGAAGTTCATTATGTTGACGAGGTATTTTAAACAAAATTTTTATACCATTCAAATTAGTTTGGACTACACATAATAGAGGAATATGCTTTTAGAGAAAGTCTAGAGAATAGGTTGTGACTTTCAGAGGTTGATCTCGAATTTAAATTTAAAAGAATATTTAATAACAATTACAGTATTCATTATAAAACACGGCGAAAAATTCGCGTGAGAGTGGTTTTTAGTTGATTTTTGGGTTTTTCTATGTATTGAAATAACTTAAAACCTACTGGTCTGATTACAAAAATTCTTTCACCATTAAAAAGCTATGTTATCAGTGAGTAACATAGGCTATACTTTGTTGTTTTTTTTTTTAATTTCACGTGAGTATGACCTACGAAAGTTTTCGTTTTTAGAGTAAATAATCTAAAGAATAACTTGTTATAGAGTATCTGCATATGAAACATTATTTTCGCTTTAAAAGGATTATGTATTTAAAATTATTAAATACTAGCTTTCGCTCGCGACTCCGTCCTCGTGGAACTAAAAAAAACAAAAGTAAGTAGCCTATTCTTCCAGACTATGCTCTACATCTATGCCAAATTTTATTGAAATCCATTCAGCCTTTTAGGCTACAAACTCTTAAACAAATATCCATCTTAAATTTCGAATTTACAATATTAGGAAGATACAATTACTACGTTTCATTTGACTTTAGTTAACAAATATAACAAAAACCACAGACAAACTAAATCGTGTGCACTAATCATTAATAACCATCGACAAAAAACACAATGAATCACCCATCTCGATTTGTTCTCTATATCTTTGGCAATGTTTTATTCAGTGGGCGCCGGTAAATAAGTTTAGTTTCGGACAAAATGTTCCCAAGTGACATAGATACAAAAATTTTACAAACATAAATATCAATTCATAAACCATAACAGATTGTTATAAACCTTATTGCTAACAGAATAAGATTACAGTTAGTGTAACACGTTATTATCTAATGATAATAGTAAATTGGTTAATGTATTCTTTGGTAGGGAAACCGGCGATCAGTCAAAGTCTGGTATATTTATCGTTTTAGTTGAATTTTATCGAACTAATAGCTACGAAGATAAATTTACGATTGCTAACGGAATTGTACGTTGAAAAGGGTTGTTGGAATGATACTCTAATGGATGTTACTTGTAAATAACTAAATACATTACTTTAACATTAGCTTTCGCACGCTACTGTTTGTGTGAAAAAAACAAAAGTAAGTAGCCTATGTGTTCTTCTAGACTATCCTCGTCTAGGCCAAATTTCAGATTCGTTCAGTTTAGGCTACAAACTCTAACAAACATCCATCCATCTAAACTATCGCATTTAAATTAGTAATAAGTAAAATAGAAATAAAAGGATACCTCACTATTTACCATTTTTTTAAATATCATTTTTGTAATATTAGTATAGATAAGACAATGCATTCTTAGCACATAGATAAAATGTATTATGTAAATTCTACTAGATACTGACTACTTAACTGGCTGACTATTAAAAACATATTGTCGTCTCTTTTACTTTCATAGTGTAAGGGTTCGCTAATTTATATTATAGTTTAATGAAATTTATACACAAAAATAGTAGTTTCCAAAACAAATATTAAACGTTTATTAAAGTATTTGGTAGTGACAACACTGA
>JAOCNA010000006.1:4764809-4776042 GCA_026546675.1 Papilio helenus
AGAACTTTTAAAATCGGCCCAGTAGTTTTTGAGTTATTGCAATACATACAAAAATACAAATCTATTCTCTTTATAATATTAGTATAGATATAGATTATTAATGCGATAGTTTGGATGGATGTTTCTTAGAGATTGTAGATTAAACAGCTGAACGGATCTGGATGAAATTTGGCATAGATGTAGAGCATAGTCTGAACATATAGGCTATTTACTGAGTTTTTTTAATTCCACGCGGACGGAGTCGCGGGCGAAAGCTAGTAAGTAATGTATTAATTTGTTTAATGAACATAAATTAAATAACTGGTACATAAGACAAGCAACAAGGCTGAAATATTAATACTATATGCCGTTGATTGTAGTTTGTTTCAAACTACCCAGCGCTATTTATAATCTAGAGGTATTTGTGTTTTAAAAAAGTTAATTGAGTATTAACAGTTGGCAGTTTTGGATCCCCGTGGACTTCCACTTTAATAAGCGGAGATAAGTTCGCACGGTCCCATGTTACCATCCAATTAAATTGGCTAAAGCTTAGTGATAAATTGCGCTTCGCCAACTACCTGTAAACGGACCGATTATATACCCAAATAGAGATAATTCCGCTAAATTATAACAGACTAGCTTTCGGCCGCTACTCCGTCCGCAAGGAAATAAAAAATAAAAAGATTTTTATTGTTGTCACAAAAAAGTGAGATAACTGTTTCTTATAAGCTTAGTAAAAAAATAATTAAAACATAGTAAATAAATTGAACATAGATTAAGTAAAGATTAGGTAAAAAGTAAAGAAAAAAAATACTATGTAAGAAGGAAAAGTCTGATGTATAAGCATCATTATGTATTTAAAGGGTTAGGGATCCCAGTTGTATTATAAAGGGCATGGGACCCTGTGGGGTTTCAATCGGTACAAGTCTGATATCCTACTCATTACCCTTAAAATCTGCAGTAGAGTTGGTATTTAAAATCTATATTGAGGGGATATTTAAGTAAGTTTGAGCAGATTTTATCACAAGTAAAATTGTTTTTTATGTAATTGAAACAAGGTTTAATTTTAGTTGTAATTTGTTATATTAAAATACTATATTTATATGAAAATTTGTATCTACTCAGCTGTTGGACAAAGCACAGAATGATCCAGCTCAAGCGAGATTCTTCAACTGGGATGTGGTGAATAGGTTCAGAGGCTTCGGTGGAGTTCGCATTGAAGACGATGTTCTTATCACAGAGACTGGTATCGAAGATCTCACTAGCGTTCCCAGGACGTGAGTATATTGGCCTTAATCAAATATTGGACAATTATTACCTACTGGACTTTAAAGTAAAATTTCTTTATTGGTAACTCTAATCAATGCCAATGTCAGGAAATCCCCTCTTTATAATTTTTTTTTTTCGAAATTTACAGAACCCACTTACCTAAAAACCGTCACCAGTTCACAAGCATCTCATAAAACTCATGTTTTATTGACGGTTAATTATTCTAGAGTATGTAAATAATGTTGAATAGACTAGTACATAGGTCAAAAATATTTTGCTATGCTAAGCAACTTCTAGTACAATTATTTTTTAAATTATATATTTGTTTGTTTTTCAGAGTTACCGAAATCGAAGAATTCATGGCTGATGGTGCCAACTTTAAATAAGTGAAATATTATATTATGAAATCATTATACATATTATCCATGTCATCATATGGACGTCGTGTTTTTTTTTATAATTTTATGTATTATTTTGAAGAAATAAATAAAACACGTACCAAAACATTTTTTTATTGATATTTCATATCATTCATATTTTATCACACTCACTTAAATAAATTAATAACAAAAACATAATTATCATTTTAAAATCATTTGTAGCATAAATATTCTTTAATAATCTGTGGTACTCTTATTGTGTTAAGAACTTCAAGGTAACATTGACTTGATAATTTGTTACCTAATTGATTTCTTAATGTTTCTCTAATCTTTACTCTGGATAAATGCTTCAATGGTAACACTGTACATGATAATGTTTCAGCTGTAGTTTTATCCAAATCCACACCTATCAAAACTAGTAAATACTCTTGAACCTGAAAAAATAGGTTAACATTAACAAACTATTGGCTGAAAACTGAAAATTAAGGTATGTAAAGACTACGGCTACATACAAAAAGACTATTCTTAAACTCCAAATTCCATTCCATAAATTACATAATTTGTTTATTTGCAATAAGAATGTGTACTTGATAGAGCGCAAAACATGTTTATTCTAGATAGCTAGTTTAAACTAATAAATCAAACGTTTTACCTGTAATGGTATTCTTGGCAGTATATCATTTTTATAAGCAAATTTTAAGAGAATATCTGGATCACAGGCTAAACTGTATGGCAACATTACTGGTATTGTACTTGGATTTGATGTGAGTGACGCTACAAATGCATCAGGAATACACCATTCCTTGCTTGATGGTAAATTGGTAGTACAATAATCCACATTGCAACCATGGCCACGAAGTATATTGAAAACCTGTAGAAATACAAATTTTGTAGTTTCATTACTCATATTCTTTAAGATGTTGCTTGGCCCTGCATAGAATACTCCAGTCAATAATTTCCTTGAGACATCCATTCTATAACAAAAAGTCTGGACATGAAAAATATCAACTCACCTCTGTAAAACAACTTGAATGTGTTGAATAATGTATGTATACAAGTGGAGGGCATTCATTTATATTCAATGCATTGACTGAAACCCCATTTGCGAGAAATATGTAGAAATATTCTTCAAACCTTTTCGGTGACATTTGAAAAACATATTCACATATATTTAAGTATGAATTCAGAGGAGCACTGGTGAGGTAGGTGGGCCTTATGTTCCCTATCTTCTCTAATACCACATGAAAGGGCTCCACTAAATCATAGAACCTTGGTCCCAAGTCAAATGTTAACAATGTTTCAAGAATATCAACTTTCAAGTAATGTGGCTTACAAGCATAAAGTATAATATCATTGTTTATTTTTTCTTTATCGGTTGCAATCAGAAGCTGTTTAAATATAGAGCTGTGACCACTTTTTAATGCAATGTTCAATGCCATATCGTCATCAACATCTTTAACATGTATGTCGGCACCCACTTCTACTAAATATGAAACTACATCATCGCAAACACCAATAACAGCCAGCATTAATGGACTATCCCCATTCACTGATACTTGATTTATATTGTTTACATATGGCAACAAAGCCTTCACAGACTCTAAGCAACCTTTGTAGCAAGCAAAATGAAATGCTGTGAAGTCAGATTCATCCCGGATTTCAGGATCAGCTCCGGCACATAATAATATTTTCACCGCTTCAGGTTGTTTAGCTAATACAGCACCGTGTAATGCTGTGTGCCCGTCAAAATCCTGCACATCCAGCATAGCTCCATAGTCTACGAGTAATTGCACTAAATCTAAATTGCCTTGACAACTTGCAATATGTAATGGTGTTACATTTTCATAGGTTCCATAGTTTGCTATATCTGGTGCATGATCTAGGAGTGCTGTAATAGTTCTTATGGATACACCGTTACTGCAAGCGACTTGTAGAGCAGTACAGCCTTCATGATCTTCAGCCAAGTGCCGACAATCAGGATGATTTAATATAACCAACAGGCTCTCGTAACTGTCGGCAGCGGCAGCCTCATGCAAACAAGTCCAACCTCTATTATCAACGCAGTTAGGGTTGATTTTCTTAAGAAGTCTTTTAACCTTTTCCACATCATTGTTCCTTGCTGCTAAATTTAGAGCATTAGAAGTTGTAGGATTAAGAGAACTGAAATCCATACTCACTTATATACCATTACAAACCAAAACAAAAAATTTATTTCACTATTCAAGGAGACCGTTTTAAAATTGCAGTTAACATTATGTCTCATATCATTGACCTTTTTACTGCATTCATATTTATATTAGTTAAGCACAGAATTTTAAATAACAACTAATATGGAGGTATACACTTATACATTTTACATTTGACAATTAAGAAAAATATTGGCATTTTATGGGTTCCTTATTTGTTTGTATTCAAAGGATTTAACTTTAAATATTAAATAAAAAAATCTGTATGCAATATATTGATTCCCTTTTTATCACTACCGAATTCTGACAGATAACAATTTTTTGACAATTGACAAAATTGTTTTTTGGCAGTTGACATTTTTTGTAACTGACAAAAAGATCCAAAGAGCAACGAAGCAAAGAGTAAACATGACACATCGCTTAATTTCAGCCTATATTTTATTTTTGACTCATCAAGATCTGGACTCGGCGCTAATGTTGTTCTGTTGATAAATAAACAGTAAAATCGGAAGCGTGGAAAAGATGATGTTCATTCACGTATTTACTAAATAACTAATCTAGATAAAGCTGAAGCCACTGAAGCTCTCAATAACAACTACATTTAAAAAAATCAAATTTATTGATAACAAATCCATAATATACAATAAAGTATCTCTAAGTTTATAATGAAACCCGGAATGTCTATGAAGTCCAAAATTATTCTTTACTATTTATATAAAACAAACATAATCGCAGGATGATCTTATTGATTCCCACTATAGATGATAAAGCTATTTCGTTAAAAAGAATATTGTTAACAAAGATGTTCAAATAGAACCTTCGGATCCTTATAACATTTTAGAGAAGAACAGAATACAATCCACTTTATGATACTAGGACCCCAGATAATCTGTGTTTGACTGCCATCTTCATAAAACGTTTCTTTATTACTTGCTATCCTCTGGACTAAAAAAAAAATCCTAGTTGGCAGTCTTTTTAATTTAAAGATAATATACTCATGAATAAAGCTAACTCACGGTCAGCCTACATTTTTCAGTGGGTTATTTGATCAATTCATTGATCATGCAAGTTGCAAATAAAATTATGTTAATTACTATTAACGTTGTCACAATATTAGAATAATCAATTTGGAAAGACAACAAAAGGTTTTTAAACATTTAAAAGCCGAAAGCGAGCATTACGTTCTATAAAACATAAGATCATAAATCTTCTTCATAAAATATCATAAATATTATACAAAGACATAGAAAATTAGACAGAGAATTGTAGCTAAAATATTAAATTACGGAAATAATCACATTTAAAAGCGCAGTTTGGTTAACGCATCCAAAAGTTCGGGGATTTGACAATTCATATAAAGACATTTGTCACCTTCATTCGTTATTTGTAATTAATAGCGGGAATTTGATTGGTGCGATGGTAGCTGCGCGCGACAGCGAGTTGGCGCGCGGCGAGTGCGGCGAGCGCGGGGAGCGCGGGGAGCGCGCGGGGTAAGGCCGCACGCGCAGCTCCTCCGCGCTGCGGAACGAACCGCGCGAAGCGCGCCGTCGGAACAGTGACGTCACCGACGTCTCTTGTAGCAGACATCTGTTAAAACAATTATACAATTGGTTTTACCTAATTAAGAGTCAAACATTCTAAAATAATAAAAGTGACAAATTACTTCTCAAGCTCCGTGAGCTGCTGTTTTGGCGTAGAGGAGGCTACGGGCCGGGATCGACCTAGCTTGGCGCGCGTCGACTGCAGCATGTCTTGTGTGACAAGCGGCTGACTCTCTTTAGGGATCGGCTTAAACTTCACTGGGTTATCCTGTGCCGAATAATTATGATATGTATTTGTGGATGTCTAAAGATTACGACAAATTACTTAATATCACATTCGGTCATTGGCAAGTGAGTGTAATTGAGGGTAAGTGTAAATTTCCCATATTAAATTAACGGTAAAACGCTTTTGCGGCCAATTAACGACGTAGTGCGGTCTTATCTCGTAGTATGATTTTGTTTGTTATTTTGGGTAATTATTAACCTTAGCTTTCCGGAGCTTGACTTTGGCAATATCTTCAGGTGTGATGGTGAGGCGTGGCGCGGCAATCCTGGGCGGCGCGGAGCCGCAGCGAGGCAGCGTGTTGGAGCGCACGGGCAGCTTGGTGACGGTGGCGGGGGGCGGCGGCGGCGGAGGCGGTGGAGGAGGCGGCGGCGGCGGCGGAGGGGGCGGGGCGCCCTTCACAGGAACTGTTTGCTTCGTTTGTTGCTGCTTGCTGTAGAGTGTATACAATGTCACATTGAGGATATCTATGTAGGTGAATATGTGTAAAATATTTGCTGACAATATTCATCGTACGTGTGTTAGCGAAATCTTCCCTATACCTATGTGCATCTATATTTGACCGCCATATCTCAATGCAGCTTTTATTATTAATGGCAATCTACATCGTGTGAAAGTGATAGTGATATTACCTTAGCTTATCTTCCAATTCGTCGATTTTGATGGTCATCTTCTTCACTCTATCGTGCAACTCTTCGTTCTCTAGAGATAGCCGCGACTGTTTCGTGTTTAGTTCTTCTACAAATTTTCTTAACTCTTTAACTTCTTCCACCACAAAACTGCCTCCACAGTCCCTGCTGCAAGGTCTTGGCTCTTGAAGCATCTCGGAGTAAAGGCCAGTTATTGACTGGTAGCCCTGAAAGTAGTTTCAACGGTGAAGTCACTATGGTATCCTTGAAATCGATCCGAAAATTATTTCAATCTTTGATCATGTTTAATTCTGTTACAATTGATAATAATGAATTAAAACTGCGGATAAGAAAAATGATGATCGAATTTTGACTTCCGTTGTAAGTTATTAACTTTTTAGAAGTCGCGCTAAAATCCTATATAGGAGCATAATAACACCACCGCAAATATACTCGGGGCTTTTGTTTACATACTGATATCAGAATACTACCAGTGAAATACCTGTTTAAACAAAATTTGAAAGCTTACAATAAAATATTTGTTTAACTCTATTTACTTTTATTTTACACTACTTACGCTTACTGAAAACTGACGAAATTTTAGGCCATAGCTATAAAAGAGACAATTATAAACGTTATTATAATCTCACCTTCCTTCCAAGCCATGTACAAATGTCCAAAATACGCCATGACTTCGCGCGGCTCACTCGTCGATTTCCCTTATCTCTTCGCGGTGTCTCGCCTGTGAACACGAACCAATTCACGTCATTGAACATCCCCGGCTCTAAATCACATTCCATTTCAATATCTAACAAAACATTCCCCTTTTTAGCACACATTTTACTTTATGTTTTCAAAACACGAGCAATATTCTTGTTTAAACTTGATTCTCATCGTGGACGTTAAGTTTTGAAAGCGAATGATGTCATTCATCTAAATTTATCAGCACACGACTGTCGTGTTATGAAATTAAACGCACTCGATGTATCACTTAAAATGCTCTCTTAACCTTTTAGTATTTTTTCTATATTGAAAGCAAACGCACGTTAAGTCGTTTTGATTAAAATGTTATATACGAGAAAATTATATCTACTTCATTACATCTAATTTTAAGTCCATTATCTCATGTATAGTTTTTTATCCTTAATTCTGCTATTAAAAGTATCAGATTAGGTTTATGTTTACCTTTTTATATTAATTCGCTAGAGGAACTAATAGCTCAGTGTCTCACTTTCTATCATGCGGTCGCAAGTTCGGAGTATGAAGTATGTGTTATGAAAAATATATAACTAGCTTTGTGATCAACATCGCCCGACTTAAAAATATTGGAAATACTAAACCTATGATTGCTTATGAGACTTATGTCCAATTTATAAACGATCTTGACACTGGCCGTTTATTTATCGAAATAAAGAATCCAATGGACAAGATCTGAAAGTAGCACGAACAAAGCGTGCCATGGCAGTGGCTGGCCAGAAGATGTTTTGTATACATAATTAAAATAATAAACGCACTGTAAGTTTTATTTCAATTTGAGTGTGGTTGTGCGATTGGGATACTTCCTTCTTATTAAAAAACGTAATGTGGCAAATTTTCGAGACGCATGATATTTTAAATCTATAGAATTGGAAAGACTCATTACTTACTATTACTGATATTCTTTCTTGCTCTGTGCAATGCGTCCTTAAGTAAATTCGTCTCTGATTTGAGTCTTCTTTTGCGTATCTTATACGAGCTGTTGCTGTTTACAGATTTAAACGATACTTCTGAATCTGACGACAGTCTGCTCGACGAGTCTGATGATTTAAATGACTTATTTTCCGTCAAATAATCCGTCACATAACTTGTATCATGTTTCGAACATTTTATTTTCTTCGAGGGCCGAATATCCCCGTTGTCTTCGAACGATTTTTTTCTGTAACGTCTGCTTACTAAATTCGAATCCGTTTGCTCAGTACAAATGGAATCTTCAAAATCAAATTCTTTACCAAGAGATAAGTTTACATCCACAACGCTACAATTGATGCGAGATACTAAAGGATCAGTTTGAGTAGAGATATCAACTCTACTTTCAGTCATCATAATACTTACAAAAGGAAGAGCAATATTGCTCTCGCTATCTTTATGAACATCTAAATTAGGCTCCCAAGAGACATTAAGTAAATCATCTCTGGAACATTTCCGTACAGCTTCAATTGTATCATTCATCAATGAGCACTTATTTTCTTTGTCATTTTCGTTGTCATTGTTTGTTTCTTTTTCCCCTTTTAATGTCATTTTCATATTATTAAACATTACACGCCAGGTTTAATATACGATAAAGTATACACTGCGTAGTATTACATTTTTATTATATTTACGTCGTTTAACGTCTTTGTCAAATAATTATTTCTTGTAGGGTACCTTTATAAAAACTTTAATGTTCGTTTTTGCTTGGTTTTTACAATTCGGTTTATACAGTTACTATACTGAGTTTATATGATTTCTTGTATGAATATTAGAACAATGTTTATTATTACATTTAATAATTTACTTTTTAAACGAGGTAGTTATTTAACAGAGTCGAAAACGCAAATCAGTTAACAGTTGTAAAAGACGGTCAGAGAGACATCACTATTCGATCAGTGTTTTGACGTTACGTCATAACTGTCAAGTTAATGCGGCAAAATGTTTGGAATGTGAATAATCAGCTGATCAATAACGGGTTTATATGCCTCCTCGTTTAAGTTAATATAATTCTAATTTGTCATGCGTTATGTATCAAAAAAGAAGATTTTTTATTTAGTGTTTTTCACTGTAGTGTTAATTTTATTACTTCATCCTGGTATAAAAACACGACGCGCATTCGAAATTATAGAAAAACAGAATATCATTAGTTCACTGCACGAAGAAATCACTGAAAATTACACTAGTACTGCAATAGCGGACTGTGATTACCATGATGTAATAAACGACGATACAACATTGCCTGCCACGATAACAGACGGCGATTTGAGCGATGGATACAGGATAAACGAAGGCGGAGAATATGCTCCTCCGTATTGTAAAGCGCTATTCAGTTCAGCGATCATCGTACCTTATCGGTATTTAACATTCGTATGTTAATATTAGCGATGTACTTGTTAAAATAATCTTAACATATTCAATGAATACAGGGACAGAGCAGAACAGTTGCGAAGTTTTTTGGTGTATATGCATTCGTTCTTGCGTCGCCAAAATGTCCACTATCGCATATATGTTGTTGAGCAGCTGGATTCCCAACCATTCAACAGGGCTAAGTTGATTAATATCGGTGCTATAGCTGCCATGAACGCTGGATATCCATGTCTCATTCTACATGATGTTGATCTACTACCATTAAACCCTGCTAATATTTACGCATGCACTAAATACCCTAGACACATGTCAGGCAGCTATACTAAATTTAGGTGAAGAACCATTCTGTAAAAATCATATATTTTATCAAAAAAAATAATAATGAAACACAACTTGTAAATAAAAATCATAGCATTCATTGGCAAATATTTGCAACAAACAGCTTTAATTGCTACAACTCATCATTGAAATCACAGAAAACGTCTTTCATCAATCTAATGTTTTAATTAATGTTATACAATTTTTAGATTTATTATACCATATTTAAACCTAGGACCTATAGCTATAATGGCTAAACAGTTTAAAAATGTGAATGGAATGAGCAATAGATATTTCAATGTGATTGGTGAAGACGATGACTTATTTGCTCGAATTGAATCACTGATGATGAAGATATTTCAATTTGAGTCTCAAATTAGTGAATACCACAAGATACCAAATGGACACCAGGGAAGTTGGTAAGCAAATATTTCGCAACTTGTTTTATTTTAAGATAAAATGTGAAAATAAAATAAAAATATTTACTATACTAATTTTAGGTATAATAAGAATCAGAAATCCTTTACAATAAAAGGAATGGTTGAAGATGGACTGAGCTCTTTAGAATACACAGAAGTAGCAACTGTACTCCATCCATTATTTACTCATATCATGGTTGACTTATAGCATATCATAGTTTACTAAAATAATATATATTAGTTGATAAAATATCATAAATGCCTAGTATCAAAGTACCTGCCATTCTTGCCATTTACATACTGTAGATTAAAAAATTTTGTTTCTGTTAATATAATACATATTCAATATATAATGTAAAACAAACCATCAGCAGCCTTAATATGTTCCTGAAATATTGTATAACAATAATTACCAAATTTTTGATTACTTAATAAGTCTTTATGACATATCGTAAGAAATATAAGTAGAATAACATTTTTTGCTGAATTGCAGAAACTTATTTGTGATGTGCGCTAATTTTAAAGTTTAAATTCAACAAATGAATACTACGCAAGGAATATAACACAATATTTATGACAATAAAACATTTTACACAGTAATTGATAATTCAAAAATATTTGACTATAAGGTCTGAAATATTTGAGAAATATGTATGAAGTGATTGCAGCTTTTTATTCTATGTATTTATGGAAAATGTTAACATTTAAATTTAGTGTAGTATTAATATAGTGCCATTTAGGTGATTTCCTTTTTATTTGTTTTAGTTATTTCTTGAACGCTTATTAGATCGTAGTATGATCCGTCCCCTTTTTTTCAGCTGGGATATGTTATAGAGTAAATTGTAAAATTAAATAGTTCCTTGTTGTACAACATAAATTATGTTCAAAGTTTATAAATTGTTAATCTTTGTTCATTGCCAAGGAATTGATAAAATAAATTATTAATTTAAAAACGTTTTTTTATCACCACCCTGCCCTTTTTCCCTAGAGTGGGATTATAGAGAACTTAATTTAATATTTTCCCTTATTAAACCAAGCATGACCTATAATTCCCCAACCATTATTTATAATTCTGCGATATTTCTAACGGCAGCTTTTGCTAACTAGAATGTAAAAAGAACAGATGTTAATAT
>JAOCNA010000006.1:4933045-4943574 GCA_026546675.1 Papilio helenus
GTATTTTTTAATAAATTATGATATAACGTTAGCTATAACGCTAACGCTAGCTACATTTACTATTATATATTTATCTATATATGTAAATCTTTTAACTTTCTTTGTAACAACTTATTTTAAATAATGCTAGACAATCGATAAGGGAAGGCCCTGCCTCCTGAAACACAGTTAATATTAGTTCAGGAGACAGAGTCCCACTGATTTTGTGTAAAACTGTTTTGGACCAATAGAGATTTTTTTTTATTTTGTATTATTAAAATTAATATCGTAATTGGCTTTCAGGCTAAACTTTACCAACCTATGCGTGAAAACTACTATATTGAGGTATTGGTAGACGGGATAGTAAAAATAAAAAAGTAAGTTAAGTTAAGCTTCACGAAGTTATAAATAATGTTTGAAATTCGAATTGATTGCGTCAACTCTTATTTTTTTTAGTTTGAAATAAAAAATATGCAGCCGCATTCAGCCTAATTAAACCTCAATGAAAACTAAGTTTTTTTAGGTCACGATGAATTTTTTCGGGTAAAGCAGTATTTCCTTTTATTTTTATTTTTTAGTCCAGTTTTGTTTTTTTCGTAAATTGATGATGTGTTATATTATTTTCCACGATGTTATTGATACTTATCTTTTATTCAATATTTTATATTTACTCATTATTAATCATAAAAGTAGAGTCTTAAATAATAAATAAGTGTAAAGTTACACAAAGAGAAATGTACAAAGTTTTTTTTAAGTCAAGAAAGATATTATTTTTGCTTTCGCATTGAATTACTCTTGAAATCAAATATTCTTTAGTATTTTCAAAGCTTGGAAAAGGTTTCGCGTGTTGCTCGTGTAATTGTATCTGTCGAGCTATGTCATCTTATTGAATTCTACATTTTTAGTAAAAAAACAGAAATTTTACCCTCACGATCATTCTTGCCATCATCATTGGATCCTTTACGTCCCCATTTTTTGGCTCGGAGCCTACCTTTAGGTGAAGGGTATAGTCAAAAAAGATTTGCAGATATGTGCAAGTTTCATCACGTTGTTAAACTTAACCTTAGGAGAGACGGGTAAATATACATTTGCAATTATCAGTTACTTGAAAGATGCATAAATAAAATTATAATTAAACTAGCTTTCTCCCGCGACTCTGTCCCCGTGAAATTAAAAAAAAAACAAAAGTAAGTAGCCTATGCGTTCTTCCAAACTATCCTTTACATCTGTACCAAATTTTATCGAAATCCGTTCAGCCGTTTAGGCTACAAATTTTAACAAACATCCATCCATCCATCTGAAATTTCGCATTTAGGTATAATATAACTAGCTTGCGCTCGCGACTATGTCCCCGTGAAATTAAAAAAAAAACAAAAGTGAACAGCCTATGCATTCTTCCAGACTCTCCAATCTATGCCAAATTTCATTGAGATCCGTTAAGATGGTTAGGCTACAAACTCTAACATCCATCCATCTAAACTTTCGCATTTATAATATAAGTAAGATAAAGTATTAGTATGATATACAATTTATGCTTAAATGTTCTTAAATTTATTTACTCTGAGTATATTTGCGGCGAATGTGGTAATAATGGTTGGATGTTGTATTAATATAACGTAGTATATTTAAGAGCCATTCACATTTGTAACAAAGGTGCGGTCTGCCCGGTGGTTTACACGAACAATATTCATATTAGTGTAAAATGGTTCATCGTGTTACTTCAAATGTTTCTTGTATGGATGTGTTTATATGAATAGTGTGCTTTTAGTGTTGTTAAATATAAACTACGTATTTTTAGTAACTGGCTTTACTACTTTTCAAATATCTACAAATGTAATGAAATATCGTGGAATTTTCTTGCTTTAAAACAAATACGATCGAGTGTATTGTTTTGATTTGATTAGTTTATTGTTTATTCGTTATGAAGGTTAACAAGCTGGTAAACAATATGAACCTAAAGTAATTTCTTAGATTCATAAGAAATGTAAGAGAAAGAAAATTGAATATTGCAAAACATACAATAAGATTTGTTTTAGTAGCAAACGGACCTCATAGACGTTATTGATCATATGGCGTAATTAAATAATGGCCTACTCTCAATTCTTTTTCCATAATATTTGGAAATAATCTTGAATCTGGCCTTTTGATTTATGCCATTAAAGGCTGTAGATTAAATGTAAAAAGTAAAAATATTCAAAAAACTTTTATCCAATGTATTTCGTGCAATTATCCAAGAGCGTCGGTAGCTCAGTGGTTTAAGCACTTGACTTGTAATCTACAGGTCTTGGGTTCGAATCCCGCCATGTAACAATGTGATTTTCGATTTCCGAATTTCATACGTACATAATTTACCTGACGTTTTTACGGTGAAGGTGATCGTGAAGCAAACTGCACATTTCGGCGAAGAATTTCAAAGATATGTGTGGAATCAACCAACACGCACTTGGCCAGCGTAGTTGACTATGGCCTAGTGACCCTAACTTAGGGTAAGCTCCGAGCACCTCGGCAGGGACATATAGCGAGCTGGTAATGATGATTATCCAATCGTTAAAGGTTGGAAGATTCAAAATGGAGTCTCATTACGTTTGTACAAGTAAAAGCACTTAAATAACCAAATATGGCCGCCGGCCGCCGATTCCCATCAAAAGCTACCGTCGTCAGAGCTTTAAATAATATCTCCTTATCCGATTGTACACCTTACGTCATACTGAAATAACAAACATTTTCAACCTGTATTTAATTTTCGTACCCCGGACGATTTAATACAACTTGCAGAGTGGGATTATTCAATATTAGTTACTGACTAGTTAATTTCGTTGCGTCAACGACGCTTAAATATTCATACAATTTAACAGTTAGTTATTCGAATTATGCCTACCTCAAATAGGCAAAATGTTATAGGCACAGACTCATCTGCCATATGACACGACACACTATCAGATAACACGCGAAAATACTTCCTCTTGATGCCTGTCTTCTTCTATGTGGTCGTGGTATTTCATCGGTCAATTAGGCCTTTAATACAGGAGATAATGTTGTGGACACAATTACTATTACACTTATGTTATAAATAGACCAATATCCGTTACAAATAATAGCATTGCAAAATTTAATTTGTATAAACCAAAAGTTTAAAGCCACCAATCAAAAGCTTGATATAAATTTGTTTATCAAAAGCTTGAATTCAAAAGGCGCTTCCGAAATTGTGAATTAAAATCATTGTGGGCTCTAAGGCTGAAGGCCATTCATTCGAACTCTCGGCTAATTACTCTGAGTGATTTGCCGTAGAAACTGTTCAAAGCCGCAGTACAAATCTTAATGAGCATTTATTGGCTATCTCGTTTGAATATTTACTGCTAACAATGTACTTTCAGTAATCACATCTCCTTCAAATAGTAAGACATGCAGGAATAAAATTCTAGGTTCGTTGATTTATTTCTCAGAAATTGAATAATAACAAAAGGGAATGTAAGTGGAGGGGCTGAGCTAAAATGATAGCTTATACTTTGTAAATAATTTCTGTTGTTAAATAGCCAATAATTAAATTTATTTGGAAAGTAAAATTGCTTTTAATATCTCATCACGTTTCAGAAATACTTTTGAGATACCGTTGCCAAAATTTTAGTTACTTACACATTTCAAATTCAAAGTTATGATGAAACCTATTTATATTTTATCTTATCTGATCAATACAAAACTTTGTACAAAAAACTTTGTGTAAAGTTCTGTAAAAGTAATTTACTTGTTTGAAATTCAGCGGCAGAGTTATCAAAAACATCAAAAATTATTTGTGTTTGGAATTTAGTAAAAATACACGAAGAAATGCAAACTTGAAAATCATCGATCATGTCTTTAATATCCCGTTTAATATCTGATAGCAACTGTAATAGGTAATTTTAAGTTCCTAATCCTACTTGAGATATTGCCAAGGAGCTATAAACTTAGTTCGCTTTTGGATAATCAACTTTCAGAAGGATAGATAGATCAACTAGATGGGGGATTTCAGGTCTCATATCTAAAACCTTCTAAATTTTAAAGTTATTAAAAAAAAATTACGACATGAAGATCCTAACCGGATATACATAACATTAGTTCAAAGACTCTTAAATTGACACCGCACGATGAATGTAAATTGAACATCTGTTGTTTCCAATGAAGATTTTAAACATCGTAAAATATTTGATACGCTGTTAAGTCTTAACTCACATTATAAATTACAGAATAAACACGTACCATCTGCTCCTTTGGTAAGCGAAAAGTAATTAGGGCTTTTAATTAAACAAATACATTCCACATGGGACGTATTTGCTCGGGGACCAAACCACGCGTGTCTGTTTCTCGCAATCTAGGAGAACACGTTGCTCAAACACGACGCCTCTCACAATATTTGATCAACAGAAGATATTATGCGCTTAAGAGGTGTAGCTCGAAAACCGACGTCGATTTTAGTTTGTGATTTTGTTATTGTTGCAAGAATGACAGTGTTGGCAGACAGTTATAGGACTTTATTAATTATATATCGGTATTGTAAAGGCGTTTAAAGACTATCGGTAATCGTCGACCATAGTACAGATGTACAAGCAGATGGACAAGTAGATAGAAACAAAGATGTACCACGTTCTTGTGAAATAGGCATCTACAACATTCTAACATAATTTTTTTGTTATCGTGAAAGGAGACGGATTATGGGACTCTAATGGAGTGGCTTGTAATACAACAATCAGTCTGCAACAGTTGATGAATGGATCTTATTGCTATGATCTCACAAAATATTAGCATGTCTTTGAAAATTGATGCGGAAGGTGGAGGACCGCATTCTGTGGTAGGTATTACGGAAGGCCAATGTCCAACAGTGGATAAATAAAAGCTAATGATGATGATGATTGAAATGTTCATTTATCTAATCTGCTACAATATGTCGCGACATCCATTCTCTTTTGACTTCTATAAAATATCTCACATTTACTTTGACGTTCAAAGTTATATAGACTCGTGCAAACATTGCAGGAAATAAATTCTGATTTACTTTATGAAAGTTGTTGAAAGTAGGTTGTAGTTATGGACTTTATAGAATCTTGTTCAAAGTTAATACATTCATTTCCGTTATTTAACTGAGGGTGCATTCGTTTGAATAAAATTGAACAAATAGCCATGTCTCATATTCATGACTTTTAGGTAAATTACTTTTTTAAATACATTTTTTTAGAGCTGGTTGAAACACTTACCAAAGTATTGCTATCTGTGATACAAATTACGTTTTATGATCATTGAATTTCGATTATTCCTTCCAGAAAGACAACTTTCGTTAAAGGATATTGTAAAACATTAGCAAGGTTTGGTCGATTTTGAGTAGTGCGTTGTCTTTTGTAATGATTTTTTCTCTGCGTTATTCTTTCAGAATTTATGCAATTTTAAGAGGAGAGACTTTGAACCATACTAGCAATAGCAATAGCAATATTTGTACCTGAATATTCTTTAATCTATTTTATCGAATAAATTTTAAACTGCAATTATTTCACTCACTAGTCTACGGGGAAATAGAGGAGAATAACAACGTAGTTTTCCATCGTTATAATATTTTATCGCCATACGGTTATTGCTTTCGAAAGCAATAAGTGGCGGACAAAGAATTATGAGATAGTTGCGCAAAGCTACGTATATGTTCAACTTTATTAATTTTATGATCTAAACAGAACAGAATGGAAGACTTTTGTTTGTTGAATGTGCAGTTTTATTTTTGACTTAAATAATTTCCATTAAAATATTTCCTTAATATTTTGTATTTGTTGACAATTCTCAAGCAACTTTCTAATTTAAAACAATTGCAAGCATAAATTCCTTCCCATCATTCAGTAGTGGAACTAATGACGTGAATAATAAAGTTGTGAGCGTTTGCTCAAAAGTTTGCTCGGACTTGCGTTCCCACAGCGAGAACTTCTTATCTTGCACGTGTTTGCCAACTTGAAACAGGATTTATGCCACTGTCTTGATGTCACTGAAATGTATAATATTCATATTATGAAACTAAAGCTATTAATAATAAATTTATAATTAATCTAATTAGTTTGGAGTTATTCTCGGAGCGTTGTCTTCTAATTTAGATTTGTGTGCATAAGTTTTAACATTTTGATGATAGATAATAATTATAATAGACCCTGCAGACTACGGAATTTTTATCGCCCGTTAGGTTGATCGGGTTGGGCTGCTCATGCAAAATTTTATAAACCAAATCAGTTTAGTGTGCGCACCCCCTTGTTCATACTGATTAAACTCCTGTCTGTGCTGCATTGAATACATGACAAACTATTAGCGTTATTGATTTTGGATACGTTGTTATGAATTGGGATAATTGTCTGATTTACTGTACCAGTGCCGTTAAGTCTCTCGGGAGATTTTAAACCACTGAAGTATTTGCTTTACTTTCTTTTTCTTGAGAAGTTAAATAAAATCAGAACAACATAAATAAAGTTGTCGTTATTTCGCTGTACGGCGTGTTGTCGTAAGAAATAAAGCGAAATAGCTGTCTCAATAAAGGAATGTTTAGACGGAGCAACAGATTGCGATGACCCGCCTCCCTAGTCGCTACCCTACTCCCGGTTTATCCCTCAGCGCTTCAAATCGATATAAATGTACGATAATCGTCGCGTAAAATCTGTTACTGACTACGATCGATTATGCCAGACAAGTTTTATGGGCTGTCCTTTATTAAGAATGACTTTTTATAGACCCGATTGTGGTTTTGCTTATGATTAACAGTAGTTGATCGTTTGAAAAATGTGACAAAAACACCTGTACATTTATCAGTAATCTAATGTTAAGTACTTGCTATATGTCATATTCATAAAACGTTGTGGTTATTTTTGTTTATCTAAACATTAAAATTCTATTTTTGTAAAATGTTACTGGATGAATTTAATTTCGTTAAATATTTTAACAGCATTGGTTTGAGATCGTCTTTAATTTCCAAATCTTTAAAAGTTTAAGTAAGGTAACATCGTAAGGATTAGCAAAACGGAGTTAAGATCCGAAACGGCTTTACGCGACTTTTTAAAGTGTTCGAAACTGCGGAATTGTGTCGTAGGCATTTTCCATTACGCATTTTAAATGCGGTAATCTTCTTTGATGAGTAGCACTTAAGACATCTCGGAAATACTGAGTAGGGAAAACTTTTACACTGATATTCAACATTTTGAAAAACTGTATTGTATTAGCATCACATTATTATATAGTACGTATAGATTCATTAAGTAGACAAAGGTAAAAATTTTCCATTGTCATGGTAGTTAGCATTTTACATAACGTCAACACATTGTGTACTATGTACCGTAAAGAATTTTATTACGTTTTTTAACTAACAAAACCAATACATTAAGTACATCATTTGAGTTCACAATGTACAAAATAAAACTTTTATTAAATAGACAAAAAGCTTCCAGTTTAATAATGTCTACTTTCGATGGACCCTTTCAACCCTTAGCTGTTAAATAAACACGAAATGTAATAGATACACGATAACTTACCATTGCGGTTAATTTGTTAAAATAACTAATAGAAATGGACTTCAATTATTTGATAGCGTAATTAATGTTATTTTTAAAAACTTTTTCTACAAAATAAGGACGCTGAAAATTTATATTAATTCGTTGCACAAACTATTTCGTAAGGCTCCTAGAATTGAACATACTATAGACAGAATGCTGACAAAATAAACAAAACTCTGTCTAATATGGAGTCTGTTTAAATGTCATATTGTGGTACAACGTGGGTGTTATTTGTATGCAAAGGTCAAGATTTATTTCAGAATGCTTTCATAAATAGATATCTCTTGAAATGTGTAATCCTATTATGATGTTATATGAACTTCCAGAGTATTATTATGATTTCAGTGTATCAGTCTAATATATAAGTATTAAAAACTAATGTACAATAATTTTCGTAATTATGTCTATGTATAAACCTTCCTTTGCCTACCCTTAACCGACGGAGGAGGACACGCTCATAAAGAGGATATTTCCCCTTCCTCTCCGTCTCCTCCACCGTTTATTCCACGTTCCCTTCTCATAATTTTCTTATAAGAAAATGGGTGGGAAGGAAAAAGGACTAAAGTTGGGCCTCTGTCACCAAACTCATCAGACGAAACGCGCTTCTGAGTGGTCTATTTTCATCAATGACTATATAAAAAGCGAATTGAACATATAAGTTTCGTTAAATTGGAACCCTTATAGGGTACAAATAAAGTCGTATTTTACTACATTCGTACAAGAAATTAATCCGACTGCGGTTTGAAAGTAAATCCGCGATTACTAAGGATCAACTTATTCTAACTGAATACCAATAAGTTTAAATGATCCGCTATTCAATCAATCTCAATCTATGACTGTAGAAGATTTAATGGCCAGTTTAATAAGTGATTTGTTAGCTTACAATCGTTATATGGAGTAACTGTTATAAACTAGCTTTCGCTCGCAATTCGGTCCGCGTGGTAAAAAAAAAACAAAAGTAAGTAGCCCTTGTGTTCTTCCGCACTATCCTCTACATCTATGACAAATTTAATTGAGATTAGTTCAGCCGTTTCGTTTAAAAACTCTAACAAATATTCATAATATTATAAATGCGAAGGTTTAGATAGATGGATAGATAGATGTTTGTTACGACCTATTGGTTGAATTGTATATTATTGTGTACACACCCATTCGTAATACAGTTAATTTTGCACATAATTAATTAACCGCAAATGTCCGTAATGGACACAATTAATTTACGAACACAATGCAGTGCTAATTGAAAGGATTAGTTCAAGTCGAATAGGCAGAAGTAATAGTGCATTACATTTTAATTAATTTAATAAAACGTATTAACTTTGCTTTAGACTCTTTTAAGCTTTGTCTCTGCTAAATGATTTCCAGTGAAGATATCTACTGATGTATTTTTTTAGTTAAGAACCACATAACATTTAACGAATACATACATTTAGACCTTTGATGGAATTAATTATCGAGTATTTTCCTCAATTTACTCATACCTCTGTTACTTCGTCTGATAAAATATCTCAATTTTCTCCTTTTGATGTCAATGGCTTCATTAAAGCAGATAAAGTGAAACCAGATATCGTGGAATTTAATTCAAATTAGCTCTGAAGTGTTCTTTTCATTTGGAAGTACTTTAAGATTTTGATATCTTAATTTTATGTTTGAACATGTACATGCGTAAGATAGGTAAAATGTAGAAAAAATAAGTTATAATAAACTTAAAGGGGATACCTGTATAAATACAAGTTAATGTTTATTCACTATTTATTTAAACCACGGGAGTTATAACTATGATTAGATGTTACCTTACTTAGAAATTAAACGGCATTGTAATAGAGATGTATAGAAGAATTGTAAATATTGTGCCGACTCGCCATAAGAAAAGGGCCGGACGACGATGGTACAAACTAGATTTTTAATAAAAAATCCTATAAAATTGTGACAATACCATCTTGTAAATTGCCTCCTTTGATGTAGGTTGTCGTGTGCCGGTCGGGTACCGCTTCGGAGCTGACTCAGCGTGAAATCGACGACAGGTCAGTGCGCCCACTGCACTCATTATGCCAGCGACAAAGCCAGTCTTGCGATTTATTTTTAAAAAGTTTACTACATTGATAGCGTAGCTACCTTATTTATTAATCAGTATACAAGTATTAAGTAATGGCTAAAAATTTAATGATCCAACTTGTAAAATAATCGTACTATACTCTGAATCATTGCATTTTAGTTTCTAAATCTAAACAATGTAAGTCTTTTGTTCTCTACAGTTATATACATCGTTCTAACATGATGTTCATTGATCGTTTTATGAAGTAGTTAAAACTGTCAACTCATGCATTTGCTCTCTAACACAGTATTTGTGCGTAGCGACGCAACTATAAAACTAGGTCGACTGTATGGTCACAAGCTTTCATAAAGTTTGTTAAACGATACATAGGAAACATTTGCATTTTTATGTAACGCATAAACTCGAAAATTACTGGACCGATTGTGAAAATTCTTTTTCCATTAGAAAGTTACATGACTGATGTTACTGAGTAAAATAGGCTACTTTTATTATTATTTTTATTAAATTTCGAGCGGACGAAGTCACGGGCTTTTATCTTGTTAATATTTGATATGCATTTTAGAATTTTATAATTAAATAGCTGTTCGCCATTTCGTCCGCGTGGAATCTTATCTTTATAATATTAGTATAGATAGTGTAGATGTAAAAAAATCAATATTCAGTGTTATTTGAAAAACTCTTATCCTTAGAATTGATGCGTGTTTGCTAAAAGCTAATGCTGTTCCCATGTCAAAGCGTCGTAGTACCAACATAACACCTATAAGAAATGTTTTAGTTTTCTCAAGAATATTGTATTCGTATGTATTGGTATTTACTTTTTTTTTCTTAAACTCCCTTGACAATGCTTCTTGCTGATTCTAGATTCCAAGAAGATCGTGTATTTGCGTTGCTGATAACGAAAATCGCATTTAAAAAATGTTTGTCTGTCTGTCTGTCCGCAAGCCGCGTTTGTT
>JAOCNA010000006.1:4969062-4982301 GCA_026546675.1 Papilio helenus
CGCTCAATCAGTCGTCGTCAAACAAAGCGAGGAGTTCCTTGGCTCTTACTTGGCTGCAAATCACTGATAAAATAGTGGACAGTAGTGGCAATGTTTCATGGATGCCAAGCTCTCTTCCCTATCTCTTGTTTTAGTAGTTTATATAAACCTAGATGGATGCCCAATTGGAAAATTTGTAGAACTATCGATTCTTCTCTCGTTTTGGTTCAGCCACCGCCGTGATCATGGTCGCGTTCTCACTTTCCAATAAAGGATTCGATTCTAATCGAAGTCACAGCGGAATGATTCCTATGCTCGATATTGAGGAAAGGCAGATTCGCCCTCCTCATTCCCTTAGTGGCAGTACCACTGCCTCCATTGCAGAGCAACCTGAAGATGACGAAGACTCCCTTAAAGCAAAGTTGAGGAGATATTGGTTGTCCGACATTGACAGGGACTGGACGGACATTCTTCTGATCATCTGTGGCTATATAAGCGGTCTCGTCGAGGGCCTTTCATTCAACTACTGGGGGAGTTTCTCGAATATGCAAACAGGTATTTTCCCTAACCAAACTCATCCTCTAAATTATCCGAAATATGACCTAACATGAAATGTACTGAACAGGAAACATCATTCTACTTGCCCTCGGCGCATCCGACAAACCAGACAACCCGGAATATTTATGGATAAAAGCTCTAATCGCCGTCGGTGCATTCCTCCTCGGCAACTTCTGCTTCGTCTCCTGTTCACGGCTCCTCGGGCCCCTCCGACGCGTGACCATAATCCTCTCCTTCGCTGTACAAACCATCCTCCTCCTCATCGCAGCGGTTCTCTGCCAAATAGAAGCCGTTAACCCAAACCCAGACAACGACCCGACGAAGTGGATAAAAGACATAGCAATCGCGCTGATGTCCTTCCAAGCCGCCGGACAGATCATCGCCTCCAAGTACCTAGCCTTTACGGAGATCCCGACAGTCGTCCTGACGGCCTTGATGTGTGATTTGTTCATTGACGAGAAGATCTTCCAGCGGCCGTGGAGCTCCAACCCGAAACGAAACAGGAAGATCGGGTTCGTGCTTTCACTCTTCGCTGGTGCGTTGACTGCTGGTGGCATGGCCAAGGGGCCGGGGTTGGCTAGTGGGTTGTGGCTCGCGATGGCGATGAAAGCGGCTATCACAGGGACACTATTCTTTTGGAAGGAGAAACGACAAGGGAAGGACGTGGGATAAAGTGAGATGTGGTGGGATTTGGTGTGGTTCTTGTTTCAATTAGCGTTGCGTTTGGTTTGGGGCATTAGCATAGCAAAAAATTCCATTTAGCATGGGCCGTTTATCTTTTCCAGCCATACATTTTTTTTTATTCTCTTAAATTGGCTTGGAGTACACTGTGTCTTTTGTTTGCCGATAGAGTCTCTGCGACAATAAGGACTCTTGTATGTGTTTACTAGGTTTTTGCTACTTAATAAACGAGAAATCAACGACAAAAGTACAAATATGTCAGAAAAGAGATCAAACGTATTCTTTAACACTCAGTAACTACCAAGGAATCGTTATTAATAATAAATTAATTGTAGGTTCGAGTTCTACGAGCACATAAACCTGGACGCGTACCTGCAGGAGAAGCCGGAGACGCCGGCGGACTACACGCTGCACGCGGTGCTGGTGCACTCGGGGGACAACCACGGCGGACACTACGTCGTCTTCATCAACCCCAAGGGAGACGGCAAGGTATACTAACACGTATCATGTGTATTTCCTCTTGTCTAAAGGCCCATTTACACGATACAAGAATTGCCTTTTAGATATTCCAAAACATTGATTGCTTCAGCTATTGTATACAACGGACAAGAAACTGACATCGTGAAAATGGGCCTTTAAGCATATAGGGTTTTAACATTAAAAAACTAAACAGTGTCAAATATATTTTAATTTACACGGGTCAAACAAAGTATTTTGGGGATTACCCCACTATTATTAAATAGTCATTAAAATATGTAAGTCTCGTTGGCGCTCTTTCGTGTCGGAGGCCAAGACCCACTTTGGGTCGCTGCGACAGTGCAGTAAGTAGAATATGTAATGTTGGTGTTAATTACAAACTTGTCATGTCAGTGGTGCAAGTTCGACGACGACGTGGTGTCGCGCTGCACCAAGCAGGAGGCCATCGAGTACAACTACGGCGGTCACGACGAGGACATGACGCTCACCGTGCGCCACTGCACCAATGCTTACATGTTGGTCTATATACGGTCAGTGTATATACATGGAATAATTAAATATGGAATTTTATGTGAGAGGTAGAGGAAGACTGAAGTATGGATGGATTGTGTGAAAGAGGATATGTTTCAGAAAGGAGTGGATTCAGATATGATGGCTGATAGAAATGTATGGAAGATCAGCACATACTGAGCCGACCCTCCGTGAGGACAATGGCAAGATGATGATGATGAAAAAGTTTATGTAATCTTACTAATATAAATGCGGAAGTTTGAAGGGGTAAATGGATGTTAGAGTTTGTAGCCTAAACGACTGAAATCGCAATTAAATTTTGCATAGGTGTTAAGGATAGTCTGGTCTATTTGTGATTCCGGAAATAGTTACGGTTCCCGTGAGATATCTTAATTTTGTTTTTTCATGTTTACTCGAGATAGAGCTGTCATATAAGTTTGCCGACGTTATACATTATTTTTACAGGGATTCACAGTTGAAGACTGTGTTGCAAGAAGTTACTCAAGCTGACATACCCACAGAACTCAGCGAGAGGTTGGCAGAAGAGAAGAGAATTGAAACCGTAAGTATTTTTCATTACATCTCAATAACTAAATGTAACTCAAAATATGTTTTTGAATTAAACACTACTCGTGACTCAAATACTACTTGTAATTCAAAAACTACTTCAAAAAATTCTTTCACCATTAGCTAGCTACGTTATCAGTGAGTAACATAGGGTATTCTTTGTTATTTTCTTATTTTACGCGGACGAAGTCGCGAGAAACAGCTATATATGAAAGAAGAAAAATATAAATAATCGAAGCGATTATAAAAGTGTAACAAATGTTGATAGATACGTCGCAAAGAGCGCAACGAGGCGCACCTGTACATGAACGTGAATGTGGTGCTGGAGGAGGCGTTCGACGGTTACCAAGGCAACGACCTGTACGACCCCGAGCGCGCGCACTGCCGCGTGTTCCGCGTGCGCAAGCAGGCCACCGTCGCCGAGCTCATGGACATGCTCGCGGAGAGCTTCCGATACCCGCTCAAGCATATACGTCCCTGGCCCTTCAGCGCGCGCTCCAACCAGGTCGGTAGATCCTATATTTATTATATAAACATTATTTATTGTATATGTATCGGGCATTTATTTATACACTTACAACTGACATGCTCATGCGATACATTCATACACACACTCTCACATACACACACACAGAAACACCCAACAATGCTCCAACGCACAAAAAAAATTGTATGTCATTTTTCTTTTTTTTATCCTGTCAATTTTATTACAAGCTAATTGTAATATTTTTCTTCGTTTTTTTTTGTATAAAAGTCATATTTTTAAATTGTCTTATGTTGAGTTTCTAAAGATTCTACTCATTTTGTCCTCACCTAGCGATTCGTTGGTTTTAATTTGACCTATATTTCAACACAGTAAAACTCAAGTTAAGTAGTTCGGAAACGTATTTAATGGATTTATCGCACCAAAAACACTAGCGAATGGGTAAACTTAGCTGGGTCACATATTTACAAAATAAAAAATTTAAACAATCATAAATTACTACTCATATTTTAAAAAATAACTATGTTGTCCATCTATCTTAGTTTGAGTGATAATTTTTACATTTTCTCCACAGACATGCAGACCGACTTGCCTGGACATTGTAAATGACCAGATGAAGACTGTATCTGATGTGTCCGAGAACATGAACCCGTGGAACATATTCCTGGAAATGCTGCCTCCAGACTCCGGCTTCAGCTCACTGCCACCCTTTGATAAGGAGAATGACGTGGTCCTCTTCTTCAAGTATTACGACCCGAAGCAGAAGCGCATCCATTACTGTGGACATCATTACCTCTCCATCGCCAGCAAGCCAGCTGATCTCATACCGATACTGAACAAACGAGCAGGTCTGATATTTGCACTAACGTCTATTTTGTAGTCTGTTTTTATTTTTATTTTTGATAGTCGTGAGCTCTTACGTTAAATTCTGAGATATTTTTCCTCAAATCTTATTGTAGAATCCGTTATATTAAGTTTAGTTATTTGGCGCCGTCTCCTATAGAATAGTCTTTTGTTGCCATAATAAAATAAACTTTGAACTAGTAAAAATACGATCTGTGGTGAACTCTAATAATATAGGGATGGCCCAGATCGCTCCTATGCTGGTTTAGAGTTAGCTAATATTTCATTCATTAAGTGCTAAAAATAAAATGAGAATTCAATTCCATTATATTGAATTAGCCACGCATTTTTTGAGTTTGAATTTTTAGTGTTATTCCCTTATAAAATGACAGTTATATTTCATAGAGCATGTTTCGCAGGCTTCCCTCCCGACACTCCTCTCGTCCTCTACGAAGAGATCAAACCAGACTTCGTGGAGAAGCTGAACAACTACAACGATCCTCTTGAAAAGGTATTATTTATCAGTTTTACTCAGGCAAACTTACTTTATATTATAAGAGATAGTGATGTATTTGATTATGGTTAAACCACCAAAAATACTTTATAATGTTCAATGTTTTTTTCGGAGAAATTACCCGATCTACTAAGGAGATTTTAAATATGTCAGGATTAACACAAATAAGCTAGAAATTGAACCCAAGACTTAAAAATAATATTGAAGTACTTATGAAAGATTTTGCGTTTTCATTCCTCATTCACTATAATATTGTATTTACAAAAATTGTATCGACAGTACTAATTATTATTTACATAGTTTTCTGGTATAAAAAAGGTATGGTAGTACATTTTAGATTATATGTTTTCATTTCATCTTGAGTATGTGTTTGTCATTTGTTAGATAATTTATCAGATAAATCAGTCACTTTAACTTCATACTAAAATTTCTGTAGAGATTTTTTTAAACAATTTAAGTTTTCGATGTTGTGTTTCACACTTCTTATGTAGTATGCTATGGCTTTCTATCACCAGCTTATATAGCTTAATTACTAATAGTAGTATAGTTTAAATGTCAAATATGTATTTAACTATGAAATTCAGATATTTTTTCTAGTATATTAGCAGTGTTAAAACTGACTAATGTACATAGTAGATCTATAGAGTGGAGACCATTGATCATTTTCACCATTGTCTGTTGTGGTTATGCGCAAATGATCGATGCAATGTTTACGTTACGTGGTATGTGTGTGCGTGTGAACCCCCCGCGGGCTGACCTAGTATATCATGTACTAATATTATAAAGAGGAAAGATTTGTATTTTTGTATATATCGAATAACTCAAAAACTACTGAATGGATTTCAAAAATTCTTTCACCATTAAAAAGCTACTTAATCACTAACATAGGCTATGTTTTTTACTATTTTTCATCTTTACGCCGGTGAAGTTGCGAGCAACAGCTAGTATTATATAAACGACTAACTGGTAGAAGAATTTTTGATATCGGCCTAGTTGTTTTTGAGTTTTTTCAATACATGTAAAATACAAAAATAAAATATTTCCTCTTTATAATATTAGCATAGATAAATTTAATTTATAATTTTTGCCCGCGGTTCCGACCGCGTGGAATTAAAAAAAAGGCTATGTGTTCTTCCAGACTTTCTTCTATACAAATTTCTATCGAGATCCGTTCAGCAATGTAGGCTACAAACTCTAACAAACATCCAAATATACTTTAACATTTATAATATTACTAGTTTTCGCCCGCGATTCCGTCCGCGTGGAATTATAAAAAAAAAACCAAAAGTGAGTAACCTATGTGTTTATTTAGAGTTCGTTCAGCCGTTTTGGCTACAAACTCTAAATAAACATCCATCTATCTAAACTTTCGCATTTTTAATATTACTATGATAAATCCGCATAAAATTATAAAAACTTTATTTAGTTGTAAAACATTTTAATTGTTCAATGACAACGGCCTTTGTGAATAACAATTACCATTACCATGGTAATATAAATATTTCTTCTTTAATGTTGTCAGCTTGTAGTTCTGTCCCTTTCTCACATGACGATTTTTGACCGACTTCCCAAAAGAAGGAGGTACTCAAGTCGTCTGTATATATTTTTTTTTTTTTATGTTTTTTACGGAATAACTCCGCCCCTGATATACCGATTTTGAAAATCCTTTTTTCCAATTTATTCACCACAAAAATAAATAGCGTGAAATACATAAAGAGTTTGCACGCGTTAAAATGATTTAATTGGTATTAATATTGTCACAATTTTAAATTGGAATTTATAAAATAATAAACAAAGGCACATAATCAATTCGTTCTTCGAAAAATAGGTAGACACAACATTAAGAAAGAGAACAGAGATAACATTATGTACATGTATATCGCCAGCAGAAACCCGCCGCAATCTGATTGCAATGATTTTAACAAAACTCTCTCTCGGTAGACGAATACGATGTGAAGGTAATTAAATTCAATCATAACTCGGCGGGACTTCAGTACACGTGGACGAGATACTCAAGTAACCTAATTAATTGTTTTGATACAATCTTGAAATTATGTATTCAAATTATTTTAATAGAAGTCGTTGAATTTTCTTTGTATCTGTACGATTTTTTAAAATGATTTTTCCTCAAAAGCTGTTGAAATGGGAATTTGATGAAAAGACTATTAATAGATTGCCTAGTTAAGTGAAATAAAGTAAACTAAGTTTTAGATGAAGATAGATCTTTTGCAATCCATAACTTCACGTTTCCTTCAAAATGTTCATGGCTTCGTCTTTAGCTATAAATAAACTGAAGATGTAATTACTTTACTATAATATTTTTATATTAGAAAGTTTATTAGCGTAGCAAATTATTTCGAGATGGTCTTTAAATTGAAAACCTGTCAAGTCGTCGTCGTGATGTTTCATCTCATAAGCTTCTGCTGCATCCGTTTGACTGACTCTAATCGCGTTAATAAAATTCGCTTCGAAGTCTCGTACATTTTATAAGCTCCAATACGTTGAGAAGCTTTTGATTAAATTTATCCACCACAAATATTAAATTCAACCATTTATCATATTAAAACTAAATATAACCATATTAAAAATGTAAATGTAACATTGAAATGGAAGTGATTTATTTCGTACAAAAGAGTAAAAGAAATCTTAGTATTTATAGATTATAAAAATGCTGTATTTTGTTAACCCTTTTACGTTAGTTTCTATGGACATGTCTTTCATAACACACAGTTTCAAATCACGAAATGTACGACCGAATCATAAACGGATACAATATTGTCTACGCCGTAGCAAAGCTCCGAGTACACATCTACGAAATTGTAAACATGAATAGCTACGGCAAACAAATGTTTACTTTCCCTCCCCGTTATGATTGATGTTCTCAAAGAAATGTTTGATTCCACATTTAAACCGCACATGAATGAGAACCTCCTACTTTTTGAAGTCAGCTAAAAAGAAATAAATAACGATATACATATTAGAATAATTTACCTTAGTATCGTAACGTAGGTAGATAGAGACAGATACTTGCTTTTCTTTATTGCAATTTATGTTTTCATAAGATTGTTTTTTTGACAGTTCCATCCAACAGGTTGCATTTAAATTAAATATCTATATTTTAGATATACTCCTATCTCGCTTAATGGGAAATTCTTAATCATAAATTAACACTATATTGGTGAAATAATGAAGAACAGCACATTTTAAATATCAAGGTTTTATTAAACTAACCCTAGGTGGACGACCTAAGGCTGATAATGTAAAAGATGATTAACCTTACAATAAATTTCTCTTTAGAATAGCATATTCATAAATGTGTCTCAAGCTTTACTTAGTTTACCTCTCCAATTTCTTTGTTAAAGGACGCTCCATACACGATGTTATTTGATGCTCTCTAATATGTCTAGTGTCTAGACAAGACTATCATTCGCTTTATAGCCGCATTCTTACTAGACATTATCCATTTTAATACGTACGTGGTAGATTAGGACGTTAACTGCTACAGAATGTAATGAAATATTTATTCGGTTTAGCTAATGGTTTTAATGTTTTGGTTTAAAAATATAATGCTTTTATCATCATTCCCCAGTCTTTATCCTAAACGCTTATGTCGCAATAGGTTTATGTCCTCTAGGTTAATCTATCTTACATCATCTCTGCCTTCACTCCCTTCTTGATCATGTAACATTTCATGCAATCCTTTCTATGCATCTCTTTCTAAGTCTACCTCTACCGGTGTACCACACTCCTAATTAAAGTTCTTCTTGTTGTTACATATGATTCATACCTTCTTTTAATATGTCCATACCATGCTCACCTTTTACTTCATGCAATGCTTTCTTTGAATAATTTCCATGTTTTCAATTGTTTTCTTCTTTCGTTTGAGTTCGATTATTAAGTTCAATAAGTTTTTAATACAAGAGCAAAACCTGATGCTGTGCCAGATGCACCAAGCATATTGTGAAGTAAGTTAACGTGTTTGTTTCATAATGGTCTTAAAATAAACTTACCAAATAACGTAGAAATAGAATACATATGATACGAATATAATTTTATTAAATATGATTTGATATGTTTGAAGATGATACAAACTTGGGATAATCGTTATGTAGCAAGAATGTGAAGTGAACCGCGTAAGTCCAGTGGTTTTTCTGCTTCATTTATCAATTTTATCAAAAGAATAATTCCCCTCGCCAGCCGCAGATGTTCTTCGTTTTTCTATATTTTATTTAACAACGTTCTTATCTTCTATTAATAACTCAGGGTTATATTGTCCGCTTTAAAATTCAGGGAATTTCAAAATATAGTCTTTTAATTATTTCTATACATTAGTCCACTTACCTAAGATGGATTGCAGTTCTCCTGTTATGTTTTCTTTTTACAGCGACGCAATATATATTTTTATGAACAAGATACAAAAGTCTACGTAAGTAATAGTCAACAGGTAACACAGATACGAGTATTCAACAACAGGTTAAACATTTAAAAAGTGCAACAAGTTAACCGCGAAGGCGTAAAAGGGCTCACAGCATCACGATACTGTAACGACAGTCGTCCGTAATAACAACAAGAGGAAGACCAAATCGAGCGTATCCAGGATACTCGAAATTAACAAGGCAGAGCGGAAGCAAAGAGAAGGCATCACAGGTAATTCAATAAACACTCCGTAAGGTAGAAGAGAAACTTAAGAGATAGGAAGAAAGAAAAAAGTTTGAGCAGAGGAGTGATCGCGATTACAAACACGACACGCGCGACGTGACTCAAGCGACTTGAGATATGGTATAAAGTCTGTCAGATTCAACAAGTGGTTTGGTAGGGCGGGCGCGCGGGCCGAGCGCGGAGGTCCTCTCGGCGGGAACGCTCGCCCGCCAGTGCCTCGACGTTCCCGCCTCGGCGCTGCGCTGGTGTGCGCGCTCTAGCCTCGCTCTACAGCCTTCACTGTTGCTGTGTTGCGTGTCCCTGCTGTAAGCACGCGGGTAACTGCGCTCGTGTGCGTGCCGGAGTCAGTGTGCGAGCGTGACGCCACGGGTCTAGTACAGGTGAGCCCGGGCGGCCTCAGCGAGCTCCCATCCTATCTATACCGCTTTCACAATGAAATGCCTGGCTGAACACAAACTACCTGCGTGCTACATTACCAGACGCGTATACTCTGCCTGAACGGCCGCAGCGCTTTATTCTAGGTTCAGGCTACTGTAGTTAATTTTTTTTATATAAACTCTTTATTATAATTTTTATTTCCATTCTGCAACTTGATGAAATAATTTTATGACGTCATAACTAGTGCTGACCTCCGCAATAAGTAGACAAGCGGTAGAAGTTAAAGTTTATGTTTAAAATGATTATATAGTTGAATTTTCAATTTACTAGAAAACCTACTAAGTAGTGACAGTAATTCTTTGCCTAACGGACAACCGATGAGGACCAAAAAGTTCTACAATAGCAGACTAGCAACATACGTGGACTGAACACTTACACCGATGGTCTATTAAAATCATTAAGAGGCCGATCTTAGAAATTTCTGTTTATCATAATTACGATTAAAAGAAAATTAATTAAACTACAATGATATCTAAGAGATGTTATCGCGCTATTGTTTGTTTGATATAGGTACAAAGGGCGAACGAAATTTTAAGCCTCCATTACGACAATGAAATGTTCGCACACAGATAAAAATAAACGAAAAGCCATTTTAACTCAAACGTTATGCCAATGCGAAGCCATTCGGATCACCAATGTAACAAGCTAGAATGGCCGTTAGAATTTATTTAAATGATTCGTGTATCGAGTAACGGTTTACATTCAAAAGGATTTTCAATTATGGAATTCAATTTATTTCAAACATTTAAACAGTCTTTAATACAACTTATTACTAGACGTTTTTCTTTGTCTTCTAGAGCATTTCAAATTGAAAAGTTATGTGAAAGTACACTTAATGGTTGTAATTAGTCAATTGCTGTTTAATCTCATTTCCATTCTTCCGCTGCTGTTCTAAGAAAAGTGAAGTGTGGGCTGAAGAAATTTTGGATAAAAACCTAAGAGATCATGAAACTCAAGATAAAAACATTTTTTTTCCTAGTTGTTTATAATAATTGGAAGATAGAGAACCAAAATGAATACTATCGAAAATGTTGCCATTGTTTTTCCCACTTTAGTATTTTGTACACCCAGAAAAAACAGTGGTTTATGTATGGATTTTTCATTAAAGAACATCATTATAAAACAAAAAAAAACACATTTAATTTGTTTCGTTATAAAAATGTGTTTTAAAGTTGTTATTATAAAAAAATGTGTTGAATTTCTTATATAGCAACACTTGGATAAATGTCATCTGTCAGCCGCGGCCACGAATAATAGAAAACACAGTTCTTATATTGTAACTATTTAGAAATTGTTTAAATTGATAAAACAATACAATAAAACAAATTCTTCAACACAATTTTCTAAGTGCAAATAGAAAAAGTGTAATAATCCATCGAACTATGTTATAACTAAGATGAACTCGGAGTAACATTCGCGCATCTTCCGTCGTTGCGGCCGAAAAATAGTTTATCGGAAAAAAATTAGTGACAATAAGATGCCTTTTGTTAATATCAAAAAGCAATATTTTATTATCGGGATGTTATTTTTTGTAGTTTTATTTTTGTTTAATAGTCGACCTGCATTTCAATGCCAATTTACACCCGAAATCATGCCGTATATACCAACAATCTATGGGATAACTCCGACGTACGCAAGACTTGCACAAAAGGCAGATCTCACAAGGTAAGAGCATTTGTCGTGTTGTAATTGCCCTTGATGATTTACTTCTTCAAATATTTAAGTTTATGAATTTGACCATGGCACAATAAATTTTGAACTTTGTGTGCAGCAATTTAATTTTGAGTCATACATTTAAAGTTATGGCTTATACTCTAAAAAATAGTATGACTAATTACATACATTCACAAGTTTTTAAATACAAGGAAAGACATTTTGTATGAAGGAGGAAACTTAAAATTTCCTTGTAATTTATATTGATTTAGTACTTTATTGAAAGGAATTTTTATTCTAATAACAAATTAAAAAGATGAAAGCTTTATTGTATCTATTCATGAGCCTTGTATTCTAGTTTCTAAAATATCTAGATCATTCTACTGACAGAATGATAGTCAATTTCATGTTTCAATTGACTCTTGTTTAAAAAAATTAAAATGCTGGTCATTGTAAACACTTTGCTACCCAGGAAGCATGTTCTTTGTATGATATGAGTAATAAAACCAACAAATATGTAATCTCAGGAGAAAACTATAGATTTCCTAAAAACATACTTAAATTTTGTATAGGCTGTTTCAAAAATGGGTTAGTAGTGCCAGTGTAGAGTACTGTTAAATCAAATTCTAAACAAAGTTTTATTTAAAAAAAATGTTAGGTAACAACAGTATATTTTGGACTATGTATATAGAATCTAACAATACATTTAATTGTTTAATTGTGATATAAGAATATTTATGCATCTATGCAGAAACAGATGTTTTAACAAGATAGTTCAATCTTAACAAAGTATAATTTCCTTGTTTCATGACTAAGTTGCCAGTCATTTGTTTATTTTGTTATCATTAACAATTGAATAATGAAAATATTCAAAGTCCAAAACATTCTTTGTGTTACATTCAATCAACTATTGCATAAACATTGATTCAGAATTTAACTTTTATACAACTAGTACTCTATATGGAAGTATTCTATATGTTATGGAATTCATGTGGGAATGCTTATTGAATTTGTTGAGCAGGTATTTAGAACTGTATAAAACAATAAGTTAACCATTTGGTACATATGGTAAAGTCTTAAAAAAAAGTTGTTAATATTGTGCTTGTGTAATATTGTAAATGAAAAACTCTACCTATACACAGACAGTTTCTTATTAAATTATGAATCCATTACATTAAAAAAAAGCTATAAAACAAATGCAAGGTTTTTTAGATGGATTTTAACTATAAAATATTTGTAGATTGTCGCAGACACTGATGCTGGTGAAGAACTTCCACTGGATTGTTATCGAGGACTCTGGAACTAAAACAAAATTAGTTGAAAATCTACTCAAAGACTCTATGCTCAAGTACACACATCTTAATGTTAAAACCCATAAATCAAAGCACTCAACGGTATGTATTATTTTTAATTAATTTGTTTTTTATCTGTACCTATATCTTATTGTTAAGCTGAATTGAAGATTTACTAATAATAGCTGTCTCGACTCCGCCCGCGTGAAATTAAAAAATAATACAAAACTTAGCCTATGTTACAAACTGATAATGTAGCTTTTTAATGGTGAAATCAATTTGAAATCAGCTCAGTGGTTTTTGTGTTATTTCAATACATACAAAAATACAAATCTTTCTTCTTTATAATATTAGGATAGATAGCAAAGCAATATAAATAGATGCAAGGCTGTGTAATGTAACATAGTGTAAAGCCTTAACCAATATGTAACTGAAAACCTTTAAGTATTTTATTTATATGTTAGTTGTCGATATTGGATGGAAGTCGAGCGTCGGTGGCTCATTGGTTTTAAGCACTTGACTTGTAATCTACAGGTCTTGGGTTCGAATCCCGCCATGTACCAATGTGATTTTCGATTTTTCGA
>JAOCNA010000006.1:5071551-5088098 GCA_026546675.1 Papilio helenus
CCCGAAGGCGGTAAGTCCGCATTATCGTAGTATGTACTCCAGAGTATGAACCATATAGATTGATTGTTAGTTGTATGGTTAATGCTGTTTTTGCATTGGATATATCCTTAGGATTTGCGACGAACATCCTGCAAAGATAAGAGAGAATTAGGAATAAATCGTGAGCAAGAGTTTTTGAAAATTAAGGCATTTATTTTGTTCTTTGCCAAAGAAATAAAAAATCTGTTATCAAATTACAGTAATTAGTGTTTTTTTTTTTTTCAATAAAATGTTCGAGTCCGTAGCGGAGGACGAATTGATAATTAACGAGAGTACAAATTGTAAGTTTTACCACAGCAGATATTAACACGGTAAAAACTAAACAAAAGGCTTTTGGCAGCGTAACTCGCACTACGCAACTCTTTAATTAAGTTTACCACAATTTATCCTGTAGAACGTGACTAAACTGCAACGCGTTTACGTCGCCTTTTTACATTGGAATCGTGTAATTTAGTTAAAATTACGTTTCATGTAGATTTAATTTAAATCTAGATTAAAGTTTATCATTTCTATTCAAATAAAATTAAACAAATAAGGTATTCTAGGTTTGAGTTGACACAGTCACAAAAAATTTGATTGTAAATAGACAGCAAGACTTGCAGCTTAGTAAAAGATCTAATCTCGGTAAGCAGTTGTCAAGATTTCTATTCCTAAAGATTGCATTACAAGTATGTATATTGCTTGTGAGTGTTTGTTTAATGTACGTAGGATGTTTTCAGTGCTAGTAAAGGACAAACGTAACTAGTCCCACTGCAACTCGTAGACAAACAACAGTAGCTAGCTCACGTCCGTTTGTCCCTAATGGGTTTGTTAGAAGTCGACATAACTTCCTGTACTCATTTCTCAACGGTGCTCACTTAGACTAATGTAACATGGTAATCTCTAAGGTTTCGTAATGAATTTATATTAACGTGACATCTAAAAATTAATTCGTAGTACTATTTATAGATACTACAGCGAAAGACCGAAACGAAATATTACAAAACTTCATTTAACTGGAACTACACTTAATTTTCTCGGTGAACTTGTACTATTACTATAGTAGAGTAGAAAATGTTAAAATTTCAGAATGATGCTTCCTGAACGGTCAATTTTCAACATTGTATATTTATGTTGGTAGATAAGTATTCGTGTCGCGTCTGCAAGGTAACTCGAGCTCTCTGAGTCTATTCACGCGCGCGTATCTCTTTTTACAGGGATTTTGAGGCTTCAGACCGCCGCTTGAATAAGGATCACTCTTTTGAATCTTGTTACAGCATAAATTACTTTTTCCTTTTTACAAAAGGTTGACTCTTACTAAAACATTTAAATTCCCCAAAAATTGAAATTTAGAACGAAACCATACTTAACATTTTGTAGTAATTTTACAAGTAGTTTTGACACCTCGACATCCAAATAAATGAAAAAGTCTATGAGTTAGGAACCAAGTATGTTGAATTTCCAGGATTTTAGTACGGAAACAAAAGTTAAACAAAACTGTTACAACCAATAAGACCGTACTGTATTCTAGTTTATAGTATTATTGCATTTTTTATAATCAAGACGCTTGTACTCGTGAGACATGGTCGGAGTAAATTTTTTACAAAGTTTTAAGAATGCAGGCCGCGTCACCGCACCCTTCTCTACCCTCCGTCGGCATCTGCGTCACTTGCATTTTATACGCAACAATGTGGCCTATAACTTTTTTATTTCATCTTATAAAAATGCGAAGTACGCGAGGAGTGTTATAAACATTGATCTCAAATGTATGCTGATAAGTGTTTGGACAAACTAGTTGTTCTGCTTCGAGAGTCTATTTCAATTAGCTAAGAAAAATATAACATGTTATGAATATTTTCTCGTTTATTTATTAACGATTTTCCAATTGTTTTCCAGTTGAGAGAAAATACGAAGTTATAAGTTTTAGTTGATATTTTCTATACTAATAACAAAATCGTAGATTAAAGATTTCAGACTGTGACATGTTTATGTTAGTTGGGTAACTTTATTAAAATATAACTCACCCCACACGATCTGCGAGACACCTACAAAAATAACCCGACAGGTACGCAATACGTACGTTTATTAAAACTTATGTTTATTGTAGGGTATACCGATATAATATTCAACTTTTTAAACATAGCTACAAGTACTGTTTGTAAAGTCTTAAGTATTTTTCTATTTCTTATTATTTAATAATGAAAAATAATTACGTTATGATACTATTAATAATAATAATATATTCCCTGGAGTAATTATTGTTACGATTAAGAAGGACGGATGTGACAATACATGACATAACTAAATAGATATAGAAATAAAAACGGTAGACGTTGTATTCCAAATCGATAGGAATATAGTGGATATTCCTACCGTTGTTTTAAATTAGGAATATCATATTAAATTGTAAACAGATATGAATAAAAGGCAAACTAAGCTTGCCTTTGAGACAAAAGTAAATTTAGAAGTATCTATGGAACCACCGATATTACATCGGCACGAACAAGGGGAGAGGAGAATGGGGATGAATTTACCATTGAGGGGACAAGTGAAATAAGCGAGCGGTGGATTAAAGGGTTTTTGAAAATTTGTACGCTTTATAACGGGTCCGCATCCCCATGCGGTTTTGAATTACCAATTACTTTCATTTAGTTTCTAACAAGGACTTCCGAAGGATTTACGAACACTTGTCACATATACAAAGACGGATTGTTTTCTAAACAAGCTTATTGTTACAATTAACTATAACTTTTGTAACAAATAGAACAAAGAACGGTTTTAACACATTTCATATTTGAAACGTGATATGCATTTTTAAGTTACGGAATCGTATGTTCCACACGAAACGGTTTCGATATCTTTATTAAAATGTAACATACTGTGTTGGGACGGAAATTACAAATAGAGAATTTTATGTAATAATACTAAAGATATTATCAAACTCGGTTAACTTTTTGTTTTCGACAATTCTTATAAGCCTTTCCGAATTAATGTATTCGATATTTTACTCATAGATATTAGCAGTAAATATTTATTTCTTCGGAAAAAATAACCTTTCTGGCTGATCCTTATTTGTTACTAAATGAAACCCTAAAAGTTATAGTACATTTTTACCCTTACGGCGTTCAATCTCACCTTTGACTTTTCCAACAATGAGTAAATCGTAATACGGTAAAATGAAACGAACCGGAACAGTTTCGGGTCTAGTGGAGACGTCCCTTGCCCCGTTCCGTTGGAAATCAGTCCACTGAGCGATCAAACATACAAAACAAGTACTATATAGTGCTGTGTAGGGTTGCCACTGTGATTAATTGCTTAGACATTATTTTCTAATTAAGGTCCCCCCTTCCCGCGTTCTTCCCTGAGGGAGTTTTTATCTTTGGGGAAAAGATCTTTAAGATCAAGTGAAGACGAAAATGCGAAAATCTGTTCAATAAACTCACAACGATGATGATGCAATAAATTCAAACATCTTATGAAATGAAAATAACTTAACTAATTTCGGAGTTAATATCTGTTTACCAGAACTGTGTTGATTTTTAGTTTTTGACTTAGCCATAGACGTAAAATTTCTTATGTTTTTATTCTCGTGTATTTTTCGCACATAAAATTATTTAATGAAAAACAGCATTTCATTTAAATCTCACAAAGCCTTAAAGAAACTTCTAGAATTCACCCCATTTGACACAAGACGTTACGAAAATTTCCTAATTGAGGGAAATGAGATAAATTACTCCGTCTGTTTATTCGAGGGGCGGATGTCTGCGGAGATGGCACGGCGCTCTATAATGCATTTATGTTATATGACTCACGTCCAAAGCATACGTAGATTTAATTATTTAAAGCTACGCTTATTTTGAGCTTTAATACAAAATTTATATACCCACATATAGGTATTCCGTATTTTGTTGTAATAAGTTCAATGACCTTTCTACATTGGTACAATATTTACAAATATTATAAGTGCATCTAACAAATATTGGTGTGAAAGTAACATAAACTTCTAAAAGCCAATCAAAACAAACGATCCATTCGAAGTTTCTAAGTGGATGTTGCAATAAACAAGACCTAACCGTAACAGTAACAATACATTACTCGCTCTCTCGTAACCAGGTGTTTAAGTTCTTAGGATAACCATTAATGGACCTATTACAGGTAATGAAAACCATTACACGAGTAACGATAAATTTTCATTCGCGGACTTCGTTTCTATCCCGACTCCCCTGTTTCCTCGCTTTCATTATCAGTTTAACGGAAGGGACCCCGGGCAAAAAAAGCAAAAAAAACTCTATCCAAAATTCAGCTAAGTACAGGGGCGTAACGAAGTGAACACTTAAAACAATAGCCAAATACAAGGGTCGGTCTTCAGCACTTCCAATGCTTACTGGAGAACACTTAATACACGCTGAATCGGAGAATTTTTATGGGGAACGCTCTAGCACGGTTTATTGCTTACGATATTTATGGTGTCTCGTGGGAGCAGTGAACGGTTGAAATTTTAAAAACAATTCTAGTCTCATACATTGTCTATGCAATGTAAAAGACTACACTACACCCTTTTATCAAGGTGACACTACGCAAACAAAACTCTTATCTCTTATTATTTCAAAGGGGTTAAAACAAAGCGATCGTTATCCGTCAACAAACTCATTAAGATTGAAAACATGACGGGACAGGTGTTTCTTTTTTGTTTTACAAGTGAGGCATTTCCTTATAGTGTAGTGACGTTTCTTATTAAATTGTGATTGATGTTCTATATAATTTACCCGATTGACAAGTGCGTTGTACAATATAACCAAGAAACCTACCTGGATTTAACAGTTTGTTCTATTTGATTCCGAACTTAGTCCCATCTAAAGCCAAAAATGGTTCGTAAATTGATCCAATTTCACCCCCCGACTGTCCCGGCAGACCATTAATTACAGCGTGATGCGTGCCCGAACCCGCTAGGAGCAAGTAAGCCCGCCGCGCGGTTTATAGCCCGCGAACAAACCGACATTTCGCCCTGTCTTTGTTTATTGCACTCCCTCGCCAACTCCTCTGTTTATACCAAGCTTTTAACGCATTCGAATAGCCAGCATTGTTAAATACTGTTAATTTTATCGAAAATTAAAAAATAAACTAAATTTGTATGTCAAACCCAACGTGTATGACTTTCATTAGTTGTTTATTTCATTCTAAATATAAAATTACATCCTATTCGGAGTTAATAGACCAAAATCTACATTAAAGATCGTCCTTAGTGACGACTTAACGTCTAAGTGCGTAAGTATATTAAATTACCGCGGACACATACTTACGTAATATCCTAATAATATTAGTAAATGTACTCGACAATGCGCATTGTGTCGCCGGATGCCACTGCTAGAGATGATTCAAGTCGCACCCATTCACCAACTCTAAGGATTCACCTACGCACTATTACAATATACTATAAGCCCTTATCTATCTATACTGATATTATAAAGAGGAAAGATTTGTATTTTTGGATTTTTGTATGTACTGAAATAACTCAAAAACTACTGGGCCTATTTCAATTCTTTCACTATTTAAAAGCTACAATATCAAGGAGTAACATAGGCTATATTTTTCCATGCTTTTTTTAATTCCAGGTGGACCAAGTCGCAAGCAATAACTAGTTTGTCAATACAACCAATAAGCGTTTATTACAAATGTTCTATGACATTCGATTTAAAGATGTAACTTCCTTGTATTTTTTTTACATATTGTTTCTGTTGCGTCTTATAAACCTTTATCAATACAGAATACGGTACGTCTGAGAACATTGTAATTGATCCTTACTTATATTTTCTACAAAAAGTTATACACAAATAATCTTAAATGATTCTTAAATCATCATCAGCCTTTCTCTGCCCACTGTTGGACATAAACCTTCCCGATACCTAATTCTAGAATGAATCAAATTCTATTAAAGCAATAATTGAGTCAGATGCGTTCACGTACACTTTAAAAAATAAAAATGAGAACACTCGTTACATATCACCAGTGTAGAAAGTATAACAAAACAAAAGCTCGACTCAGTCAGCGTATTAATAAAGTCACATAGCACTTTGAGTGTTATTGTTCATTTTTAACTGCGACAGTTCCTGCTAAAGTTACAATGCGACGTGACTTAAGGACAATGGGAACGCGTAATCATTTCCGTCAGTAAACAAACATACAATCGTGTACTGTTAATGACCTTATAGGTGATATGTTGACTGTGTGATTGTGTAACCTCGGAGCTTGATTGACCAAGACCTTCCGGTTACAAAGATTGTACGGTTAATTGAGTTTGGATGATTCGACAATTCATTATTGTACAATATATGATTGTAATTGATTTAATTGTACAATATTTACGATGTAATTATCATACACAATGCAGTATGGATTACGTAATATTTTAAAAGTCTTTGTATTTTTTTTTATAAAATATACTAGTAGATTTTTTGTTAATTTACTAATATTTCTTTTAACCATTTCAACTAACCTGTAAGCTTGTGCTAGGATATGGTTCACGACAATAGTCGAATGGCGGGATTCGAACCCTTGACCGCAAGATCGGTAGTCCGTACCTCAAACCATTAGGCTATTGGCGCTTATTACTATTAGAATGAATAAATGGATGGATGTTTGTTAGAGTTTGTAGCTTAAAGTGCTGAACGGATCTCAATAAAATTTGGCATAGATGTAGTAGATAGCCTGGAAGAGCACATAGGCTACTTGTTTCTTTCCTACGTAATCAGAGTCGCGGACAAAAGCTAGTAAATTATAATTATTACACTTCTAAATCCATTTAATACCTTTCCTGTTATGTTGCGGTTTCAACGCTTACGGCCAAAGTTTCTTAAAGACGAGGTTGACAACGCGGCAGCTAATACGGGTGGAATTAATTTCGAGACTCTTATCTCTAAAGGGCCAGCTCCGCCCTTGTTTGTAGCTTATCGCGACACTATACAAAGCGGATAGGCAGTACTAATTAAAAAGCTATAAGTAGAACAATCTTTTATTTTTTGAAAAGATACTAAATTTGTATCACCCTGTACATTATCGGCATACCATTATTACTTTTTATTTATCACAATTTAAAAATAGGAAAAATCACTTAAAATATACTTAGGTATGCTTAAATGGGTAAATAAATGACTATATTATCCCTGCTATTGTAATTGAAATTTCAATGTAATGTTCTTAGTAAATTACTCGATTACTCTCAAATCTATCAGAATAGAATAACTAGGAAATCAAAATAATCAGAAAATTTATTTAAGATTTAAAGATTTATTTAAAGTTGTTGTTAGAAGATTTGTTATAGGTAACAAAAAAGTGGTTGAGCGCTTGGTTCCTACACTAGGCTCTAGGCCCGTCTTGCAGGAGCCAGGGTTCTTCCGTCTTAGTGCTAGTTGTTTAGGATATACAGTAATATAAATCTAATGTAGTTTACAATTAAAAAGATAAGTTGTATGTGAATTCAAGTGTAACTAAGTGTATGTATGTGCGTGGGTGGATGCGTCTATGCATGTGTGTGAGTTTGGGTGGTCATGTATATTTATGTATAATAATTATACTAGTGTGAGGATTTAAAAGAATTTAAAAATGTGATAATTCTAAAATGACAATATTTTCCTCTCCTGTGAACATCTCATAAAAACTAGAATAAATAGAGCTTTTATAAACAGTAACATAACACGGATAAAAGGTCTTTGTTACGACGCATATGTACAGCGGACTGCTGAGATAAAGTACAAAAGCCTCGCAAGTACGGCATCAATCAAGCAAGGGAACAGATTTGAACAAGAGCTTAGATATGATAAATTCATAACCTAATGTAAGAATACCATAAAAAAAGGAAACGTAAAGCTTCAACACTAATCTAAATTAATTTTATAAAGAGGAATTTGTATTTTTTTATGTAAATAACTCAAAAGCTACTGAATCGATTTTAAAAATTTTACCAAAAAGCTATGTTATCGCTGAGTAACATAGGCTGTATTTGTTACAATTGCGGACGAAGACGCGAGCGAGACAATGTATTGTACAAATAAAATGTATGTAACTGTATGTCGACTATTCTTCTTCAAAATTCTTCTTCTTAAGGCCTCTCCGACTAGCGAAGGTTGGCGGTCAGTTCTCCAAAATTGACACAATTCCTGTCCATTCTCGGATGTTGTGTAACCACGATTTCTAGTGAAACATTTTTCAGTATTTCATTAGAAGTTGCGCAAAATTCCTGTTGTTTTAAAACTTAATTGGCCTTCAGTGGAAATTATCTCAGACTTCCATGAACACTGTTTAAGCTTGCACTTAAATGATTGACCTTACCCGCTTAACTCGATTCTCAGTATAGATGGAAAAAAAGGTTTATTCAGACTTTAAATTGAATTTTTAATACCAAAAGAAAAACTTAGACAGAATTCAATTTAAACAACCCTTACCCCTCCCTAATCATAAGTAGTAAGTAAATTTAATATTACTTAAAATTTAGAACTTTTATTAACCTCTTACTAATTTTTGAAAGCGGCATATTTAAAAAAATATTCAATATAAGCTCATAACAATTAAAAAATGCAACATTTAAAACAGCGCCATCTATTTTAACATTTAATAAACATTTAATGTTAAAATCCATCAAGGATTTTGTTTTTTTTTTTTTAATGCTGAATGTTTCTATTCCAATATTTTACAAATTCACTTCGATCCAATTTCATTAAATAAAAATGTAAAAAATACCGAATACTTTAACTAACCATTCATTCGTATTACGATTTTTTGTGTCTATAGCTATTTTGAATTATATGATAATATAACTGTTGCCCGCTACTTCGTACGCACAGTAATAAAAAAAAAACCAGGTATCCCATGAAAACCGTAACTATTTCCGGGATCCGTAGCTTACGTGTTTCTCCAGGCTATTCTCTACAGCTCTACATTTATGCCCAATTTAATCAAGATCCGTTCAGCACTTCAGGCTACAAACTCTAACAAACATCCATCTAAACTATAGCATTTATAATATTAGTATTAGGTTTTACTTACAGTAAGGCTGTCAGCAACTACCTATCGGGACAACCTTCCCGCCACTGGATTATAATCAAAATTTATTTGAATTATACTAACTTATTCCATAATCAATAATGGCGGACGGATATCTATTAAAACGTAATCGGTTTTTCGGTTTAATTATCTGAATACGATAAAGTCAAGATAATGACAAATCCATTTATCATATTTAGACGAAATATGACAATGATGAACGTTAAAATACAATGTTTAATTTGTTGGTCGTAATGAACTAGGAAAAGGAAATTTCCGCAGCAATAAAATTAAGAGCGCGCGCACACTGTTGACTAAACTATCGCACAACTGTTTAGTCGCGCTTTGATAACTATGAGCTTATATGGAGGTGCGCACACTACTCGATTTTTAGTTGTGCAACTAAACAATTGAATAGGCTGCGAAACAATCGACAATCGCACAAATGTTTCCTGGGTCTTTATGTTTATACTAGCTTTTGCCCGCGAATTCGTTTTCTCCAGTAAATAGCCTGTGTGGGACCACATTATATTCTATATCTGTGCAAAATTGTATCGAAATCCATTCTGGAAATACATAGAAACATCCATCTATCTAAACTGTACTATTTATAATTTTCAGTAAGTTAAGTGTACATCTCTTTGATTCGAACCTAAAAAGCTTGGTAAATTTTAAGGAGGGAGGTCGTTATAATTAATGTGGTTTTAATTTAACTATATCCGAGTGTCGAGTACGGAAACTACATTTTATGTAATAATCTTAAATGATAAGGCCACGATTAAATTCCAAATTCCATTAAAATGTCGTCTGTCAGATTGTAAGGAATCGTATGAGCTTATATGAAGGTGCGCACACTACTTCATTTTCAGTTGTGCAACTAAACAGTTGGATTGGATGCGAAACAATCGACAATCGCATAACAATTGTGCAATAGTTTAGTCAAAGGCGTGCTGCCGCTCTAAATGTCTTTAAGAAGAGTATTAAGTGTTAGTGAATTCTAGTTAGTGCTCAACACAAGATTACAGCTGTAACGGAAGACTGGCTCTGAAGGAAAATCTTCCTTTGTTATACGCTCGCTCGTCTGCGCTTTACTTTACGCTCTTCCGATTTATGTCACGATCTCAAAACCTGTAAAGTTCACCTGCAATACTTTTTTACTCACACCAACGTGATTACGAGACGAGTTACTTTTGTACTAAAAAAACAAAGATCTAGAGAGATCAAGAGATGTCTTTTATGAGCACTTTAGACATAGTTTATCAAATTAATTCAATTAAAAACTGTTTACTGTTTATGTTTATAACAAATATTTTCATTGATAATTTTGAAAAAGTTATCTTTGGACTGTGTTTTCTTAACTAAAAAAGCGCTACAAGCTATGTCAACACATTAAAGAACGTCAATCATTTGTTACCAATTGGAAATAACCAAAATTATTTTATTCGAAAATTCCAATTAAATGTTGCAAAATGTAAGTAATGAGAAAATCATTCATTTAACATTTTAAAAGGATTTAAATTACCATCATGTTTAAATCTTTTAAGAGTTATTTGAATTGAAACATTCGTAAAAGCGTAAAATTAAAACCGCTTAAGCATAAAATGGTAACGAAAGGATTTCTGTTAAAACATAATTACACTCGAATAGATGTTATTCAATTTTAAAATACATTTTATGCTGTGAATGGCTTTAAAAATCTTGATTTACATATTTTAAATTTAAAATTAACAATCTCACGTATATTTTTCTGTAGCTGTCCTTTTCGACAAATCCTTACGATGTCACAGTAACAATACTTTTCTTTGTCTTTCTTTAGTAAAAAGAAAGATTCGTAATACAATCTTTCCAGTAATTTTAGATGAGGCCATAAAAATTCCATAAAAAAAATGCCGACAAAATAAATTGATGTATTTATATTTGATTTAAAATCTCACACATAACAATTAATGTCTAATTGAAACAAATAAATTGCATAACAAAATAAACACCATTCGCTTTTAAAAGCCAGTAACATTTTGATATCAATGTTTGAATATAAAATTGCAATCAAAGTTGCATTCATGTGGATAAAAAATCCACAAGTCAATGTTTAAAATTGAAATAAATCATTATTTTTAAAATTTATTCATAATAAAAAACATAACCAATATTACTCACTCATAACATAGCTTTTTAATGGTGAAAGTTTTTGAATTATTTCAATACATACAAAAATACAAATCTTTCCTCTTTATAATTTTAGTATATATAAAAATCTGCTCTGGTCTATGTACCGTCTGTCTGAATGGATTCATAGACTTTGGGAGTTTTTTTAAATTCAATTATGTCTTCTGTGTGGCCTAACTGATTGAACATCTGTGTAGAATCGAAAGTTGCTGCAAGCTATTGTCTAGCTACATCATTTTGGTAAATTGCGTAATTTACTTTGAACACCTACCTTCCCTCATAACTCTTGCTTTATTCCATGAAAGTCCATCCTGTCTATTTGAATCAAGTACACATTCTACAACATCATTAAAATCTGGAAACAAAGGGCAGCCGTCACTGCCAGTGTTGTTATTTAAAAAATCCTCAAGTCTTCTAACTGGACCTGGCGGGTGTCCATCTTGTACTGTTAGGGTTATTTTCTTACTCCTAACAAACTCTGTTCCCACTATTTCACACCATTTCTTATATAATTTAACTAAAATCCTTTGATATCTGTAAATAATGTAAGTAGAAATTCAAAGAGGGCAAACATAGATACTTGGATTATTACTAATTTTCATACCATAAATATGAAAGTTTAGATAGATGGATTTTTGTTAGAATTTGTAGCCTAAACGGCTGAACAGATCTTGAAGAAATTTGGCATAGATACTAGGCTGATTACTTTTGTTTTTTTTAAATTCCAAGCAGACGGAGTCATGGGCAAAAGCTTGTGGACTAGTAACAAGCTTGTGGACAAGTTATTTTGTATTACAAAAGAAATGATATACCAATACTCACTTCTCACATAGGATATATGGAGATGTACCATCATCAGATACAACTACTCTCTTTTCCAACTGTATAATCTTTTTCCTAAACTTAGCCATCAATCTTTCTAATCTATGAATCTCAATATCTTCAGAATCATCAATTACATCAGTTCTTGGTAATAAAAGGGACTCCTCATTTAATATATTTGAATTAAAACCATTCTCTGTTACATTAGATGTATTTAAATTTGTAGAATTTGATAACATTGGTTTTATTTGTGGACAATCTGCGTTTGTTTTAGTTTTTATAGCATCGTTGAGACAAACTACATCATCATCCTCATCTGAAACTACTATAGCTGGTTCATAATTATCTAAATTGACAACTGTTTTAACCTTCTTATTGTTATTAAAAGCACAGTCAGATTTCCTCTTTTTGCCCTCCTCAGGTTCATTTCCTAAAATAACACTAAGATAAGATGTACATTAATTAAGTCAAAGAACTATGTAAAGTATGTTACCTCTTAAATTTGTTGCCAATGTTACAAAGTTTCCTTTTTTCTTACATTTATGTAACTTTAAAATCTCACAGAAGCCTTTTACGTGAGAATATGTTTGGTTTGGATTTCTTATTATTAATTGAATAGTGTTATTTACAACTTTATTGAATTTTTCTGATTTACTATAACTTTCATCCATGTTTTTGTATACAGGCATTATAATTTTTTTAAAAATACCCATCATTTCTTTACATTGTGTTGTAATTAGGCATGTTTGATATAGCAGAGACAATTGTTTATTGTTCAATAATTCCTGCATTACATTATCTTCAACATTATCCAACAATATGATTTCATCAGGCTGTAATATATAATTGAATTATAGTACTGGGCCTTAATTTCCTTAAACATATTTTAAGACCCCTATTTGTTACGGATTTAAGTCAATTCCACTAAACCTAAAATAGATTCTAAATTACAAATATAAAGTCAGACATGTGTGTTCTCTACAACTAAAATAGAAGTAGATTAAACTTCGTATAACGTTTCTCAAATATTTTGGCGGTCCAAGGTTATAAACGAGCAGCACACCCTGCTACACCATAAATGGCATTCAATGCAGCGACCCGAGTGATTTTAAAAGCCGGCATATATGAAAACCAGATTAAAAAGTAATTTGTTTTTAACAGACTTCCCAAAAGTAGGAGGTAATCAATGTATCTGTATGGTTTTAATAACTACGAATTTAAATCACTATCCGTTTCTGTATAATCCATGAATTGAATGAAATTCAACAAAATATGCAAAGTACTAAAGTTAACTTACCTGTGAATCGTCTATTAAATCAATAACATTGCTCATTTTTGTAATAAATTTTAAATATTATTATAAAAGGCACACAAACATAGTCTGCAAATAATCGTTGACAATTGATTGACAATGACAAATAATACTTCAGTTAAAACCAAAGAGAAAGTCAAACCATAAACAAATGCACCAGTGTTGCTAACAAAAAATAATCGTTCCTGTGGTAGCTTCGACTTAATAAAATATAGCTTTTGAAGAAATCGTGGCAAACAAGCAAACATTCTTAATGGACTTCAGATGTTTTCAGCGAAATAACTAAATGTAACACTAAATTTATTTATCAATAAACGGCATGGTACTTTGAAATAAAAAAACCCAAATTCAGATAAATAAATCTTTTATTTAGAGAGGCCAATTTAATGCTAGTATAAACGGAGTTAAATACAATCCATTCTATTGTTAGCAGTAAACAATTCGTAACAATTAAAACTGGCAAATTAAAACAGTTACTAAAATTAGTTTCAGCGATCATCGTTATACTGAATCTCTTATTATTAGATATACCTTAATTACAAATACAGTATTCTTTAATTTACAATAGAAAAAAAAAACTAAGCGATAAAATGCAATTGCAAAAATGAGATGGAAAATATCAAAGATAAATAAAACTGTTATTTATTATAGATAATAAAATGAAGTACAGATTCACAATCATGCTTCCATCACAAAATCAAAGAATATTTTCAAATAATACAGAACATTAATTAAAAGCACCTCATATGATGCATTAAAAACATCAAACAAAATGTCTTTTCTTATCTTTATAATAATTCTTTAAAATTTTCTCACATTCTGTACCAAGAATACTTTGGCGTCTCAAATATTTTTATCGTTGCTAATACTCATCTAATATCTCCATCTCATCTGGAAAGTTATTAAATTATTGTTTTTAAAAAATCCGAAATGCCGCATTAGTTCCGGTGATCTGGAAATGACTGGACCGTTTTTGAACTTAGGAGGTGAATAAAATGGCAAAAATCCTTCATGTGGGAAAGGGACCATAAACTACAAGCTGGCAACATCAAGGAAGCAAGGTTGCCATAGTCATACTAATATTATAAATGCGAAAGTTTAGATGGATGTTTGTTAGAGTTCGTAGACTAAACGGCTGAACGGTTTTCGACGAAATTTTGTACAGATGTAGAGGACAGTCTGGAAGAACACATAGGCTACTAACTCTAGTTTTTTTTAATTTCACGCGGACGGAGTCGCGGGCGAAAGTTAGTATACATATAACGGTAATTGTTATCCAATGTCAAAGGCCTTCGTTGTCAAATGTAAACTATAAAGTTTTTATAATTTCATGCGGGCGAACAGCTAGTAAATATATATAGTTACCTATGTGCAATGTGAGTTCAGTCGGCGCGCACTACGTTACGCCGCTGCAGCACGAGGGCGAGGTCGTGCTGCAACGCGGCCGTCTTCCGCGCCACGTCCGCGGGCACAACCGACCTCAGATCATTTACTATGTCTTTCGTCTTACCTGTAAATTGTGCAAATATTTTAATTTAATTCCACTTAAATCTATACCTTATCCATATTAAAGCATAACACACTTTTTATAATATGTGATATAACCCTTGCACTTACAATACACTTGAGCCTACAAATGTTTACGGCATTAAATTTGGGGAGTAAGTAAATTGAAGAAACTGCTCTGTGAGAAAGGGACAAAAACTACAATCCAAAAGAAGTAAAGATTCAGTTCAGTCAAAGAGCAAAGTTTAACGGAAAGTTTTATAATCTATACTTAATATTATAAAGTGGAACAATTTGTATTTTTGTATATATTGAAATAACTAAAAAACTACAGGGCCGATTCCAATAATTCTCAAACCATTACAAAGCCATGGTAACAGTAAGTCACATAGGCTATATTTTATTGTATTGTTATTTGGAACATATAATATAGTTACAAAACATACCAAAATAAATATCATTGAGTGTATTCCGAATCTTATTCTCCATGTCCTCGACCATGCGGCCGATATTGGCAATGTGCGGGGTGACATCACTCACTGCTGAGTCTTGTTCAGCCTGCAACAAACAACTAGATGTAACACTTCACACACACATTACAATAGGGTAGGCAGATTTTACAGGTATCTGCTAGAGTACCCTGTCTAAAAGTATATAAATATATAGACTAAAGTTTGATGTAAGAGTCCATCATTATATTTTTGTCTGACTTCCCAAAAGAAGGGGGTACTCAATTTGTCTGTATATTTTGTTATTAATAGTATGATAACTTTATTTATCTTACTAATATTATAAATGTAAAAGTTTAGATGGAAAGATGTTTGTTTATCTCCAGAATGGGTCAATAGATTTTACTGAAATTTGACATAGATGTAGAAAATACCCTGAAAGAACACATACTAATAAAGATTTTTATTTATTCCATGAAAAAACTTTATAAACACTTCACAGGTATTCTAGAGATGTATTAAAGTTTATTTTATAAAACTAAAATTCGATTTTTTCCCCTATTTGAGAATGGATGGCAATATCAAATAAAAATGATAAAATGGCAGGTTACATTGGTTACCTGTCTAGTTAAGCTTCCTCCAAGATTCATAGTGCCGCTGCCTTCTTTATTTGTCTGAAGCCACAGCATAGCGGTTGAAGTCAGCTTGTAGTGGGCATTCCTGCCTGAACTCTTCTCCACAACTTCCACAACATGGATCGAGTCCCAGCAACCTTTTATCTTTTGGGAACCATCGCCAGCTTTCTTTATAAGTATCACACCTAAATTGATGTTCAAATTAAATGCATGTACATAAAAATCAATATATCAATACAGAATTCCGGACACATTGGTCAAATTGTGGTGAGATTGTAATAAGTTTCCTGACATCTACATTTTAATTTTTTATATAAATCTCTTTGCAAATTGATATATTGTTTGACCTTAGATTTAGACATTAATTATCAATTTACATCTGGGGCACTCCAGCTACATCTATACTAATATTATAAAGAGGAAAGATTTGTATTTATGTATTGAAATAACTCAAAAACTGCTGGGCCAATTTCAAAAATTCTTTCACCATTTAAAAGCTACATTAAGTAACATAGACTATGGTTTTTATATTGTTACGAGCGTGGTAGATAGAGTTAAAACGCTTTGATAATTCTTCTATAATTTATTCGCGACTTAAAGTAA
>JAOCNA010000006.1:5125210-5136938 GCA_026546675.1 Papilio helenus
TCTGGTATTGTGTCTTGTCTTGCTTATGTCACCGTAAGATTGTGAATTTTGTAGTTTTATAATTATACTAGTGTTTTGTGTGTAACTGGACAGTCTTAGTCAACTACGCTGGCCCACTGCGGGTTGGTTGACTTCACATATCTTTTGAATTTCTTCCCCTATGTGTGAATGCGTCACGATGTTTTCCTTCACCGTAAGAACGTCGGGTATATTATGTACATATGAAAATCTCTTTGATGTATGGCAGGATTCGCACTATTTATAACTCAAGAACGGCTTTACCGACATGGCTGAAAATTGGTGATGAGATAGCTTAGAGCCAGGAGACGGACATAGGATACTATTTATTCCGTTCGACAGAAAAAAAAACACATTACTAAATAAAAACTGTTTGTAGCCTAAACTGCTGGTCGTATCTGGATGAAATTTGGCATAGATGTAGTACACAGTCTGGTAGAACACATAGGCATACTTTTGTTTTTTTTTAACTAGCAAAAGCTAGTTGTCTAATACTTAAAATGTAACTCTTGGAGAAGTTGCATACTTAACTAGTTTCATATATTAATGTATGGTTACTAAATAATGTTACTCTTGCCTATATAGGCAAGGCAACCACGATGATTTAATAAGAGAGGTTAATGCACTATATTTAAACGGCCTAAACATGAAATATGTTATAATTACAGTTTCAAAACGCGCTCCTGATTTATGGATACAAGTTAATACTGCGTAAGCACTTCACATATTAAGCTTTTAATGTAATACATGATCAACTGATACTGTCAGACGAACTTTCGCCTTATATGAATAGCATAAGATCTATTTTCGCAAGTGACATTTAGAGGACTTCACTGGCGCCATATTTTGGCAGCTTTCTGTCTTCAGCCGCAGGAACATAATATGTGGATGATAAATTTACCATATAAATCACCGTGTCGTGGCATATATGGACTCCAATATTTACGAAAAGAAGTCTCACTTATGGAAGACTGACTTATGTTATGAAAGTATGACATTATTAAATTTCGAGATAGGAACAAGATGTAAGACGATATGAGTTTCAGATTTTATCCAATAACTATAGAACTACAATACTAAGTGCAATACTTATTTGTAGGGAACAAAATACACCTAACAGGTCTTTAAAATCCAGCCAAGAATTTCGAATAAATGTAAAAGAAAGCCATAAAGTGAGATTAAAAAGAGAGATCGGAAATCATAAAATGTGCTGAACATTTGAAGACGTTCGATTCAGATATTCAATTTGGTTATGAAAAGCTTGCGAAAACAAAGGAAGATCGCGAGTTCGAACAAATCTTAATGAAGTGTAATAAGGAGACTGCGGTGGAAGCAGTCTTTAGTTGTAATTAAACTTTCATGCCATTTCTATTCTTCTCTGATGTACAATCATTTTTACTAGAAAGAATAATAGTTTCCCGAACGCAAAGGCAACTCAATAAAAATATTGTTTTGATATATTCAAGCATTTATTCCTATCACTCGAAGAACTTGAATCTGGGGAATTAACCACTCGTTTACAACGAAAATTAGAATAACTAGGATATTTGTAAACATTCTATCAATTGTTCATTCGAAAAACCATCAATCTTCATAGATGTTTAGTAATTCATATCGTACGTAGTTGTATACGTTTTACGGTAACATACTCGTTAACCACGATACGACAGTTGACGTTAGAACAGCATCAATTCGTAGTGATCAAAATTCAGCGAATGTCAGTGTACCCTGTGAGCCGGAGAGGGTATATCCATGTGGGACAGGAAACACGCATCTTGTTATGGAAAACCGCTCTGCATTCATTCCGCCACCCAAGAAGTGCAAAGTGGAGTAATATATTATAATTTTATTCAGATCCATTCCCCCGGTGCCGCTTTTGTTGGTACAATTGCATTTATTGGTAGTTCAATGTACATTGTATGAATTATGTACATAGATTTTTACTTTAGATTTTAAATTAGGAATACCAAATGTTAAAAGAGAATCTTAAGAATCTACTCTTACGAATTATATGATATTTTTTTCATTATTAACATAAAATATGCCGTCAATCGACATAACATCTTTCATAATAATACGCTAAATCTATTGGTTAAATTTATATTTAGCTAACTGGTCTGCTAGAATTTAGTCAAGTAACTTGAGTACTATTTCAAATTGTAGTATATTAAAATCTAGTAGTTACGGTTCAAAATACCGTCGAACTCTAATGCATACATCAGGCAAATATTGATGTAACAGACAAAATGATCCCGGCCAACTAGCTAAATGAACTCGCAGAAGGCGATCGCACGTGAATTTGACGTTGGCCAGTTGAAATAGGATTTGAGAGATGCAATTTCCTCAATCCCAACAAAGGCCGGCCTTTGTGATGTGTAACACGAATCACAGATTCCCCGTTATTTTGATGGTACAAGCGAACGGTGCGCACATTCGCTGGGTTTACTTTGCCGCTAAATCTTTATTCCATCAGCCGATTTCAAACTAACGTTTTTGTGTGTATTTCAAGTTGAAAATACGTGTACAAGGACAGTTTAAATAGAGTAAAAAATCTAAAAACTTGTGTACAATTAAGAAATGTAAAATTTTTATGATGATTCTTTAACATAAAAAAAAAATTTTATGTGATGATGATGTTCACAAAATTCGTAACAGATATAAATTTGATTGTAGTTCACGTAACGAATACTTATAAAGATGAGAAAGAAAGCAATCTCAGATCTAAATTACAGCTGTTGATTAAACAATTTTATATCTCAAAGTAAATACCCGCACAGCGTGGTGTAAATACCACGTTCAAAAATTCACGCTATTGTCTCACGTCGGGCTTTCCTACGCGAAAATAATTTAATTTAGAAATAAAAGAATTCATTCACTATTCATTTTCGGTTGATGAGTTTGTTCGTTTTCATGAAGCCAGTCTACGAGTCAATTATTGGGTCGTCTCTATCGTAATGAAAATCCGTTCTATTTGACTGCCGGTTAATTAAACTTCGTTGTTTAATAAATAGTAATCCTGAATATAAATAAATTAACCTGCTTTCTATTTTCACGGAGTAATCTTATTGTGCTCTTACTTGAAACGATAGACAATACTTTCCTTTGATAGAGCTCTAGTGACTTGAAAGACGAAAACAAAAGAATGTTTTTAAATATTCTTTTTTAATAAGTCTTTTTAAAGATGTTCTGAGTTTAAGGTCAAAATTAGAATTTAGAATTAAGTCTTAGAAATCTTGACAACGAAGAGAATCAATAGATTTCATCCGGGAAACGAACAAAAGCTACATTTTTAACGCGGACTTAGAATTCACTTATCTAGATTGTCGATGTTAAGCTGCGGAACAGAGTCGCCTGGATAAAGCCACGTTTTCATTGCTCCCTCGCGCAAAACGATCGCGACAAATTGATTTTTTAGAGAGTGTAGTAAATGAAATGGTGTGAAAAGTTCACTTCTTAGCTTCAATGATTCAATCGTATAACATATTAGAGAAATAAATGATTAAAAAATACACGTTTTGATTACATAACATTAGACATTATCAAAGTATATAAGATGACTCATTTAAAATACCTAATAGAAATAAACTTTAATGCTATTCAAGCCTGTTTCTAAAACCACATAAAAAAAAGCAATCCCGACTCCGGGAATCCGTAGTAACGCTTGAATTCACAAAGGACTTGGAATTTCTAGGGCTTCTATACCGACTATCTATAAATGAATTATTACAATTGCTGGAACGCATAACGGATAACGGATGCTATGCGGAAGTCAACGGATACTATTACAACGCTCAAAATATATTACTAAAACAAATGCCTACATTACGGAACCCTTTCGATGTATTCTATGCAACAAAAGTAATGATATAGAAGAAATTCTTGCGCATACTGAACTACTGAATCCGTTTCCAATCCATTTACTTTCAATGTTCGATTATTATCAGCGAACTTTATAGAAAGCTTTCACTTTGAGAATATTTATGTCGGTGGAATTATTACTGACTAAACTGTGACGTCTCAATATTTTTTAAACGGTAGTTATTTTTCAGTAAGATTTAAAACATCAAAAAGCTTTTTGGGTATCTACCAATTTGTGCCTGAAAATACTTTCAACGAAAAGCGTTTTCAAACAACAATACCATTTAGTGTCGGTAAAACTGCAAGAATAGTACTGTAAAATAAAACTACCTCTCTGTCCAAAGCAAATTGGAAAGTTCACCACAATAGCGGCACGTTTACCCTCAAACAACTTTTAGGGGACCATCTAAATGCGCATAAATCAAAACTTTTCGCGCTCATCGGCGATGCTTTTAAAAAATATACTTTTCAATTTCCCAAATGGCTCGTAGTCGTTAATCCATTTTGTAGTGAGTCTCGGCTTAACGCAAAGTTTGTGGAACAATTTTGTACGTGACCAGAAAATATCAAAAACAATTAATCAGTAAAATTACACTTTAATTCATCAAGGTGTAAAGGTTAGGATCGTGCTTCGTCGACATTTTCACTTTAAAAGAAAGTAAACGATGGATGTTAACTGGCTGAAGACTTTAAAAAAAAAGTGTTACAATTAAATAAATTGCACTAATACGCAAAGCCTCATGAACAAAAAAAATATAATCAAAGTACATCGCGCTTGGTACAAGCTAACACGCGCTAGCTGCAGCATGTTCGTCTTATAAAAGCAAAGGTCACAGCTGTTCGTGGAGTCAATTTGTCAATTTTACGATGTCCCAGAGCGGCTCAAATGACGTTAGACTACAATATTACACAAAACCAGCCATTCCACGAAGAAATAAACGAAATGTATCTTTATAAAAATGAATTATGTATATCTAAAATAATATTCAAAGTTATATGGAACTTCACTTTAGTTGTACACTAAGTATACTGAGATCTCAACTGCACCCGATATTGTAGTTGGCCGAAAAATTATTTCTGCAATTTCAGAATCTTATTGCATGTTTTTACTAACTCGTTCTGAACTGCAACGAATTAAAGTCAGCGTATAAATGCAAACCCGGGCCGGCAATAAAAAACGTGCTCGCGACTGCTTACACCGTAAAACTTGAATGGAGCTAAAGTTCTTCGTGCAGGAAAGAAATGTCTTTGTTCTCAACAGTCAAAACATCGTGTTCGGGTGTTTGTTACAATAACAAACGTTTGTACAAACATTTGTCGTGAAGAATGAGCGAAAACGTGCCCAATCAAAGCACTGTATTGAAAATATTTTCTCTCCATTACAAAACGTGCGACGCTTAAGGCGTTCAGGATTAACCGCTCATTGTTAACTGCGAACGCCTTACCTGAGTAATAATAAAATTCTTCGCCTTAATTGCATTTCGGTGTGAAATATTATTCAAGTATTGGTCAACTGCTCGCACGAAAGTTATGCATTCAATTCCAAAGTCGATATGTATAGCCAAGTTAACCTGATATGAATCAAACGAAGCAAGTATTTCAAGTGTTTGCAGCAATCCAATCTACGTTACGTATAAGCAATTGAGTTTAGTGTTCGATATTGAACTCTCTTAGAATATATTACGGTCTACAATCTCACAGCGATATTGAACAAAGTTGAAGATGCAATGCTTCTTCCTGCATATTTACGAGCAACAAATTATGGCAACGGAATATGGAATATTGAAGATATTGCTCCTCACGCTCGCACAGTGCTAATAATAAACTTCGATGCAAAGTCCGATTACTTCTTCAATTTAAACAATAACTCTTGTGAAACGTGCTTCCAAGAGTATTAGATAGGTAATATATCTGAATGTACTTAACAAAGTTTAAAGTTACATATTTGTATAAATAAATTATAAAAAATGAAAAGACTATATGACAGACAGTAATCTTTTTTCCTTGTTTAGGAAGACCTAAACTATAGTATGAAGAAAATTAGGAATTGGATCCAGTATGTCCAGGAACATTATAACGTTCTAAAATAGAGTGAATTCTGGAAACAAACGATGTAAATCGTTTAAGAGGACAGCGCAAAAAAAATGTAGCATTTATGTTTAATAAACAAGTAAATCAACAAATATTGAACCGAAAACACATTCGTATGGACAACTAAACGATTTAAATAAATATGTTAACGTGGGTTTCATTGATTTAACTCTGTTTGTGCTAATGAAGTAATAGCCCTTTGCGTCTAGACAAAGTAAGCATTCGATCCCTCGGTCGAGTTCAAATTCGTAAAGGATATTTCGCTGACGAGGCATCGAGGCAGGCGAGTTACACGCTAATTGTGCAAACAAAGCAGCTCCAACGCTCAACGATTGTTTACGAACGTTGCCTTTAACTGAAATTGAACTCTGAACACTGTTTACAACAGTAACTGATATTCCTTCACCAGTACCATTCATAGGAAATAGAAAACGATGTAAATATGCAACTAAGTGATGCTGCGGAAAGACGTTATTGAAAACTTTCACCTGTTGTTTGAAGAATTTACGTTTCCGGGTAACGGTTATGAAAGAAAAATTTATGAATGTTAAATTCTGTTTATTACAAATGCTTAGACCTAAATCAGTTTGTGTATTTTGTGTAAGAATAAGTATTTCTGGTTTAGCAAAGAACAACGGTCAATAATGAAGTAAGCGTATTTTAATATAAGCAAAACTTTCACGCAAAAAAAATCAATTCTTTCGTTACATTTTAATTCTGTTATTAAAGGACAATGAATAGATTTTACTAAGAAAGAAAGCAAATCGAACAAAACCGTAACCTAATGTTACTGAGAAATGATACGTACAAGTCAAGTTTATTCTCACATTTCCCAAAAGCTATTCCGAATCAAAAACATCTGTTAACTTTAGCAACTTCTTTTCGTCGCCGAAACAACGAAATAGCCATTTGTATTATAACAATTGTTAGGGATTAACACAAAACAATTCTGATTTACGAGCCGTCGGCATGTGTTGGCAGAATGTTTACCACTCATTGTATCACAATTTGAGGTTGTTGCCGAGCCAATGGGAGCAATGAACTCTGTGGTTATTAATTAGCAACACGCTTGTGTCATAGACCACTTCATTCATTTTAGTTTAGGCCGGCACATTCATTAATAGTTTAGGCTGAATACCAAAAAACTTATCCCGTTTCAAAAGACGAGGTTTGAATAAATCATTCACGTAAAACAAATTCCTGGTCAAGGTTGCGGCAATGCGATGGGGGATGCCTACGTTTAAGAGATGACTACCATAGGCTGATAATGATGAATTTCAATTTGTACGCTTGCCTTGCTATCTTCGCATTTTCTGCTGTTAATCAAGTTAAGAATTTGTTCGGTTCTCTACCAAAATTCAATATTTAATCTATCTATGATGGTTTTACTGTCCTTACTGTTGCGAATCCATGGGTAAAACCAATGTACACTTAAGTGAGACAGGTTAAAAATTAATGGTTTTAAAAAAACGATTTGGCAACGCGTGGGAGCAGCCAGCAACAAAGGCGCACGTGTTTTATCTGAGCCAGCGCAAGTTGCCCGAAAAATTATTGCCACATGTTGCAAAATGCCCGGCAAAAAACCTTACCTGAACTGCTGTACTCGATTGAGACATTTTTGTAACGGCCTTTTGTACTACGGATTTAAAAATAGAATAGATTAACTTATCATACTGTTGTAGTAATATAGTTAATTGTTGTTAAGAATTGGTGTCAAAAATCTATTGTAAACCTACCCCTGGAAATGTATAAAAATGCAATGTATAAAATGTAGAGTTGATAAATAAAATGCCTTATAAAATACATCGATGTATCACATAATTTCCATGTCTGGTACAAATTGTGATGACAGTGGCGACACACTGGGTGGTCTGCCGGCGTCGGTAATAACAAGCAAACGATCGTGTAATTACATCACTACACGTGTCTGTTCTTACCACCGACGACGTTTGTTACTATCTATTTATTTATTCAAAATACAAAAGTCAACGACAGTGTAATTTCACTGAACGGTAGATTTTTTATTCAGCGATCTATTTCAAGTAATTGTGGGTACTTACGGTATCATTAGTACTTCGTATCAAGAACTTTTTATTAATAGCAATAAGTGACTGGTAAATTAACACCTTTGTATTTGACCTAAATAAAACTACTTGATAAATGTCATCAAATAACGTGGTATAAATCATCTTTTGTTTAGATAATCTAGCATTATTTAAAAATAGAATTATGTAAATAGAGGTTTCGTATTATCTTAAATTCAAAGACGAACAAAATTCCGTATTAAATTTGTCGGAAGCGGCGAAACGTAATCCCAATGTAATACTTACCTGGCAACGTACGATTGGCGAAATAAATTGGAACCGAAATACTCGTAAGTAAGGTCTAAGCAAGAAGGAGCCTTCGATAAATTGCGTTCAGAAACCGCTATCACCGCCCCCTCGCGGCGCCACTTTAAAAGTTTACTTGTTAGAAATTTCCGACTTCGCTTTGCTTTGCCAGAAAGCTCTTTCGGTACAAATTGACCTATCAATTCATAGCTCCACTCGTATCCCAATATAAGGATGGTTGTTACGATATTTCAGTATTTTATATGACATGTTTACGCCTTAAAAGCTTGTTTCGGTTGAGAACATTTCAAACGAACCGCTCTATAACAGTTATATGATTCACAAGGAAACATTTTTAATTGAATGAAATAATTCATGTTAAAATAAATGGCTACTGCAGTATCTACTAACAAAGGCATACTAAAAACTTTGATCTTATTGCGAAACTCGAACACTTAAAATAGAGGTAGAAAGATTTATAGAATTTCGAAGTACTTTCAGTTCACGTATATTCTGTAAGTTACATAATAACACGTATAACATTTTATATAGCTACGCCCATCAGTTGGATAGCTATTGACAGGTTTAGTAAATAAACATTCATCAAACATACTAATAGCGTTGCAAATTTTGTTACCTCACATTTAACTTTGAAATCAAACGTTATTTATCAAATAAATAGACCTAAAGACGGTACATAAGCCCGGGAATTCACCGGTAAATAAAATGAATCAGGTAACATAACACTCTAGAAACTTCCACACCAAGATACATTAAATTACATTAACACGAAGTTTACTAGAGAAATTTCAAGGAGCAAATCAAATCTGCAGCACTGTAATTTCTAATTACCCGCCCGAACACTCGAGTTATTAGCAGTTAATTTTAACCTAAATGATATACCTCCATCAGCCGCAACTGAGCGAAACTCCGCTGAATTAGAATGTTTGATCTGATTACGCAAACCTTCGTTACACAATTAGGGTTAGTAATTACCACGCACGAAATTAGCAAGCATTCAGTTGTGTAGTTTGCTATTATTTGATGAATAGCTAACAAACAGGCGTATTTGTGACCTAACCATGTTTAGCGTAAACTTTTAAATTAATCAATAATTTAAAAATAACACAAAATGTCCCGGAAATGTATACTCTCTTTAGTATGTTTCGCCTAATTATTTCAAGAATAATTACGACGCTTTTCGGACTGCAACCTTATTGACGAATCAATTACAATGGTTAAAAATATGTACTTCCAGTATATTTATAGAAAGTTAGGCGATAACGACACAAAACAAAAAAGAACTTTTAACAAACAGGGCAATACGTGTGTACTTTACACTTCGCTGCGAGAATTTATTGAGAAACTTCTTCAAAACGGTATCAATAAATAAGTACTTGGAACATTACGCGGGGCAAAGTTAAGCGATACACCGCTTACGCTGACAACTCGAAGGAATATATTGCCTCTTATGGACTTCACGGGACGCTACGTGGTTCATTGAGATGGAACTTGTCTTTGCGATTATTTAACGTATTATAGGAATTTATAATGAACTTATTATACACAGATACAGTAGTAAATAATGACACTAATGTATTTTCTATCAATGAAAGATCAATTTCAAAGAAATCTACATAATCGTCGTATGCTACACAATACAAATACAAGACGTTTAGTGCAGAGCTCTTTCGTTAACAAAGTAGCCTCTCGTTGCAGGAGCATTGTCCGAATTTCAACACAACACTAAGCATTCTATTAAAAGTGATGTAACGACCTAGTTCCTTGCGCCGTTCAGATTTATCGATATTTTAAAAGTATCCGACAAGCGATGGGTATCGCTTGTTCATTGTTGCCGACTAAAGATGATTGACGTAAGCGCCTCGCTTCAACTCTTTCGTTTAGGCTCACGGTTTTTAAACGAAATTGGTTTTACTACGGCGTTTTTAACTTGCTATAATTTCGTCTCCAATGTTATGAATTTGCTAAATTTAGCAATATATTTGGCCAGCGTCTTAATTCGTATTTTTTGTTAAACATTGATTTTGAAGTTTTTTGTTCAGACTAAAATATAATTTTTAACTTGCTCATAAAAAGTTCAGAAGCCAAATCCTCAAGCAATTCACATAAAGAGTAAGAAATATAACTTCCAAACTTCAAGTAGCACAAGTAACGACCCCAAAGCACTTGTGGCGACTTAAGTCAAAGATATTTTTAAACAAGCTTATCTTACTTACAAGTGGTCTGATAACGGGGATTACGGGCACATGCCGTGTGTATTTACGTGTATGTTCATTCCGTATAATGGTCCACTGTTTCTTACAAGAAATTGTATTACTTCTGAGATAAAACTTTGTAGAATGTTCATACAATGGGATTAAATTAAAATATTTGGTTACATGTATTTAAGGAGCAAACGTAGATAATATATACGAAAACTAAATGGATTTTTTTTGGTTTTAATTTTAATTGATTATAGAAAAGGTTAGTTCATAATTCGTTCGCTTCCATCCTCAACATTTTAGTTTGCATGACTGATGTAGGATCACAGACACATCGACTCGTCTATGAAGAGGCACACCTGTTATGGATTCTTGAGATGTAATTTTTTTCCTCGGTGTTACTATCTTTAAACTAGAATACGAATTTTATAAACACACCTTGAGTGATGTAACTCGGAAGAGATTCGAAATCGACATGCAATCAAAGCTTAATCACAAACATGAGTCATGCGTCCGTGTAACTTCGCTGGCTCTGCAAATTGCAGTTAAATTAGTCTTCCGAAGCTGCGACGCTGGCGGAACTGTCTCCAGACTAACATGCACTTCGAGCTTAACACTGGCATAAATTGTTCGTCGGAAATACTTAGGTATTGTTTTGAATCTAAAGCGTGCATTTACGAGTAGATCTAATTTTAGAAGTCGTTTATTGATTTCATTGAATTAATAAGATTTGTATGAGACGAATTATATTTTTGTTTCAATTCGTAATATTTTTTTTTTTTGCTTTTTCAAAAGAGCTTGTTGGTGATAAATACGCAAATAATGTTCAGAAAACTAAAATAAATGTATTTGTGAAATAAGATAGCTTTACACAAGATATAAAATACTAGCTATTGCTCGCGACTTCGCCCGCGTGAAATTAAAATAGATAGCCCATGTTAATCACAGATAAATTACCTTTCTAACGGTCAAAGAATTTTTAAAATCGGCCCATTAGTTTTTGAGTTACTTCAATACATACAAAAATACAAATCTTTCCTCTTTATAATATTAGTGGGTGTGTTTAATTCGCATACAATGGCGTTTCATCAATCATTGTGTCTATTAGCTAACTAGGAAATGAAGTGGTGAGTAAAAAAGAGTGCAAATGTCGTGGGTGTTGCGCGGGCGTCGTTATAAACACATTTCGTCGCTCTGTGCGAAAAGTGG
>JAOCNA010000006.1:5152164-5180393 GCA_026546675.1 Papilio helenus
ACACGAAAGAGCGATGAATTGTATCGAAAGTTGTATGAATCGATCAACTCACATGTATGTATTCTATACATGAAATCTACGACAAAAACTAAGTAGAATTCACACGGCATCTTTGATAGTTATAGGCTGTTAATGTTTTGAATATTGATGACCCTTTCTTAATTTTAGGGATAAGAAAAGTTTTACGTTGTTTATCAGTTGCCATAGGTTTTCGATCCTGTGCGAAGCTGTGGGCTATTTATAAAATAATTACGTGAGCCATCCCTGGTCGGTTAATGCTCTAACTCAATTTAAATGTTGGTGCAGTTTGAATTATGTTGTCCGTTGCATTTATCAGACCACTTGTGGGCCAAAATAACCGCAGCCTGGGACGCTAATGAATCATAAAATGTTATTCTTGTAAAATGAGTCGAGAGAGATTGGTTAAAATTTTTTAATCGGACTGAATTACTGCGTTTTATACTAATGAACTTAGGAATTGTCTTAATTCATTTTCAAATTTAATAACCTACTTATTTACAAAAAAAAACGCTTAAAGTAAAACACTTTTTAAATACTTGGTCAAGAATTAAGTTACATATAATATTTCCGTATAAAATTAGCAAAACTTTTTAAAGAAAATATTGAATAATAGAATCGATATATGATCGTTTAAGTCTCAGTTTTACGCGTATTGTTAGAGGCGAGAACAATGACCGCAAAGCGAAATGCAACGGTGCAGCGGCGACGGAACATCGCAAGAAATCGCAAGCACGAGCAATTACACCGTCCGAAACAATAGTGAGAAATAGCAGAGGCTTAAATATATTCCATCTGTGGGAAAACGCCGAGCAAATTATCACATTTCTTCTTTAAGTATTGTTTGTTCACAGCTAATTTGCTACGCTTAGATATACCTATACGAAAACATATAGTATTAATAGTAGACCGTCCCAACAATAGCTGAATAAAAGAAAAAACTAACTCTGCCTGTCTCCCTTTTTACAATTTACTATGCATTTTTTTTAGTTTTTCTGCAATAAATCAACTCAAGTGGTATTTCTTCAGTCGATTTTGTGTCAACTCTCATCATCAAATGGCAACCCTGATATAGTTTTGTTTTAAAACGTCAAAAAACGAAGCGTCAAGGTCCGCGGGTCCGCGGCCACTGACGGCCAGTCGGTCGTCAGTCCGGTTCGTTCGGCACAGTCTGTTTCCGACGAGCGATGCCAGCGCTCCGGCAAACCTGTCTTAAACTGCAACAAGTTTTATGAAACTTAAATAACAGCTACTGTTGTCTATGGTTTTGAATACAATGTTTAATTGCGGTTGTTTACTCGGACTTTTAAACCTCAATAATATTCGATTCTGTAACACTTTATGGTTTTTAAATTAATATTTCACCGGTAAAATAACCTAACAAAAATTGTCGTTCGAAGCACCTAAGGACTTGCGTACTTATGTCCTGAGTCTCTTATTGTGTTTAAATTTCCATCATAATTGAATAACATTGCATACTAAAATTAAAAGAAAAAAATATTAGATGTATTTGCAAATTTAAAATATCTTGAATGAATATTGGATTTGATAAACTCGTAGAATTCATAAATATGTCGGCCTATTTAAGATTTGCTAAGCCTTTTTGCCTATTAATACTTCCGTACGTAGAGCAGTTTCTTTTGACCGTTTAACTAGTAAATGTGTCAATGAGTTTGCAAGAACTTATGTAAAACTAGGACATTTCCTCACTATTTTTCAAATAATTTACGTAACATAAATAATTTTAATTAAGGCAAAAGAAACGATGAAGAAGGAATGTAGAACACGTGGCTAACGCAAGTCAGGGTACACTTACGAGTAAAAGATTTTGGGAAATTCAGTATTGTAAATAATCCATATTAACAAAGTGAAATATAGTAGACATTGACGCCGTGTCTGTTAATGACTCTTTTATAAAATAAATTGATGAGACTGGTTAAGATCTAAGCATTTATAAATAATGGATTAATAATCTATCTAACGACTGGCACGAGTCTAATATCACAGTAATAAAACTAACTTCAGTTAATTACTGCGCTCACTTAGTAAATTGCACGCCGCAATTCACAACTATCCCAGTGCGGTTAATAAAATAAACTATAACAATAATATAGCAAATAAAATAAAGCTAGACAAATAGTTCAACATATAAAATGAAGCAGGAAACCCTATTTTACAATTAAAACTATACAAGAAAAACAACACAGAAAAGCAAAACAAAAGGAAAGAATAAACCGGGGAGCGTAGGGTCCGGTCCTAACAACAAAAACTCGACACCTGAGTGAAATTGTCGGGAAAATATTCGCAATGTCCCCGCTTCCCGTCCGCCGCAAACCGGTTACAACACGATAAAGCCGGTTATCAAGAATTCAGAAGCTGTACGAAAGCGATATTACTTCGAGATGCACTCTGCAGACGGAAATTTACATTATTGAAAACCGGCTAGAGCTGGCTTATTGGCTTAATGTGTCATAATTCAACTCTAAATGGAATCAGCACGAGCCAAATTAATTTTATCGTCTGGTTTCAGTGAAAGTTTAGCGATTTACTAAAAAATCTGTCCGTGTTTAAATTAACGGTAATTTTAGCTGACATCAGATTTATATTTTTAGACTATTTAGAACCTAGGTAGATAGTAAATAAAAATATCGGTGACCATTTAAATATAACCATAAATTAAAAGAATAGTTATTAAGTTTACATCAACAACTGAGATTCGAATGTGCTGATAATGTCTAATAATAGACGGTTTATAAAATACATTGAATATAATATGATATTGTCTTGAATGAAATCGACGTAGTCTTATGAATCATAATGACGTCACGACGTAATAAATACAAAACATAAGCCATAGTAGAAACGAGATATGATAAAAAAAATGTGTACATAGTGACAAATGCACAGCATGAAACTGTTTAGAAATACTAGTAACATTCGATACTGCAACTGCAAAACTAAAGAGAGAGCCATGACGTTGACACTAAAAATATTATCCTGAGAAAGAAATATAAACTGTCCTGTAATATAATGAGACTATATTCTGCATTACCATATATACAGAAACTCAGAGCATAAACAAACAGATAATAAGAATTTTTAAATCGAAAAACTTCAAGATAAGCTTGGATTTATTCAGTAGAATATTTTCATTGGTTGCGGTAATGCAGTTGGGATGCAAGCGACCGCTTTGCACAAGAATATTACCTAATCTCATATCGTTAAAAGTAAGCGAATTCTGGATAAGAAACATTTTCCTAAAATCTCATGCAGATATTGACTGCATTATTAAAATTCAATAATGACATTAGGTAATAGCACGTCTATGATATCTTTTACGTGTTTTTTTATCGTTTTTATCCTTTTTTTATCTTTTTAATTTTGGTGTTAGTTTCAATAGAAAACATCGTCAATCCTTTAGTCATGTATCGAGAAGTGATTTTAAGATTGTGTTTGCTTTTAATGAACACTGTCAACCTACAGTAACCAGAAGCCTCAGGTCAAAAAAAAAGATAAAAGATGATCACATGACGTCGCATCATTTGTTTTGACGCATTAGGCAATAGCACGTGACTACTATGTAAACCAACGTTTGCAAACCAGTTATAGAGTAGTCGAGTCACAAATATTTAATGTCAATGTTCGGACGTAATTGATCAAATAGATATTGGGAAACTAATAACCTTAACGTTATCAATGTTTTAAGAAGCTGTATATTTATGTGTATTCCTCTTACATAAATATTTGCCTTCATCTTTCCACAGCCTTGAAATGCATGACTCACGTCGTGCATGTCATTAGTGCGCAAGGAAACAGTTATTTTTCAATTTACATACGGTCGAATGGTTCGTTTGGCGACCCAATAAATGTCAACCAATTCATATAAACAAGCACTTACGCCTTTGTTCTAGAGAGGTAGGCAAAGATACTGATTATCACGTGCAATACAAAGTCATAATTCTTGGATTTATAAATTTCTTGTCTATAAAACTATGATTGAATTCATATCGTATTTTGGTGTAAAATAATTGTACCTCAAATTCAAGAAGGGCATTTGTCTTATTGTTAGTATCTGTTCTGTTACAAACTACCACAACCATCGAGTGATCATTGAATGTCAAAGGTTTTTATTTATCATTTGGTATTTACACATAAGATATAACCTCAAAGCGTACGATATTGTTCTAATTCTCTAGTATAAAACGTGTGGATATAACATAGTTTCGCACAGATAACATATTTCACCTCCGATAAATCGAATCGTATTTGTAGGGACTACCTGCTTCACAAGATAACATATCTCGGGATATCAGTCACCAACATAAATAGTAATGCATGTACATTCTCTCAATATCTTTTTTGATTTAATTTTATATGTTTAATTAATGTCTAATAACTAAAATTTAGTAAAAAACTTACGAGCTCTAATAACATTAGTAGATAATGGCTTGCCATTTATCTCAATCAAGTCTAACTCTGTACTAAAGTTTGTGTTTGGAATTCTTTATACAAAAGGTAACTTGCCAAGAAATTTGCTCCCATGGTACACTGACCCCTGTCAATTTCACCATCCAACAACCTACGTGAAAAAAAAATAAGAATCACAACCTCTGTTTACAATTCCTATGGGAGAAGTATTTTCTTTTCCTGATTTTAATTTAAAATATTTTAATCTATATATTTTCCATTTAAAATGCTTTAGCTAATTAATTTAGAAAGCATTCGTCAGAATATTTTTATAGGAGAGTACTTTATTAAACTGCAGTATAACATTAATCTTGTTTTACGTTTGATTTACTGCATTCTGCTTTGAGTTTTACGATACTGTGTACCAGAGCATCATACCACGTGTGCGGTAGTTATGTTGTCACGTAAGTGGCCCGGTACGTGATGAGTGTGATATGTGTTCGTGTGATTCATCACGGTGACCCACATCACAGCTACACCGTTACTATAAAAGTATACTTATCATTTTAACGAGGCGCACTCCGACCTTTTTTTAATTAAAACCAACGCACACAGGGTTGCATTCTTGGAAACAACACAAAGTTGGAATGTCTTACCAAATGTGGTCCAGTGCCAAATATGTCTTAGAAATAAGATTTCCTTCAAACGCTGGTTTATGCAGGGTGCAACTCTTCCATCTTTGTTCTCAACGAGACGCTAATTCAGAATAACCTGAAGTCGTTGTATTCTTTAAAAAAATATTAGGAATCTTTTTCAGCGTTGTAGAAGTTTCAACCAAATTCATCTTGTTAATGACTCAATAAGACTGGCGTTGAAATTATTTTCACATCTTATGATATTCAGCAGTTAATATTTGACTTGGCAGACTTTATACATTTAGATGTCTTCCGAGGAACCATGATGATTGTATGAATAGCTGGCACATAGTCATAATGACAGCTTGTGTGCGCGTTAACTGCATACAGCTAAGGGTAACGACACCACTGATGCGTTCAATTTGCATGGATACAACATTAGCACGGGATCCACGCAGCAACAAACTTGATTGGAATACAATATGAATTACTGCGATCTTCATATTTTGTAGTATTGGACGAGAGAATTAAAGTACAATAGATATCTATTTTAGTATCTTTGTCTTATGTTATTTTAGTTAATTATCCAGTTTTAAGAGATGTGGACAATATTAAAACATCTGAAATCACTTTGACCTTTTACAACAGATAGATATTCGTGGTCACAAGACAATGAAGTGCAAGGTTCTTCACTTCACAATGCAGAATATAATGCATTTATTAATTTTGTAGAGTCTATAACCGTGAGCGTTTCTCATTAAAAACTTTAGTTTTTCTCAAAGCTATTAAGTTGAATCGGGAATCTGCACCATTCTACTTAAGATGTTATATACCTAGGTTCTAGATACCTCGTACTGTAATCAAGGTCGGTGATTACTATCAGCGCAAATATATCCCGGTGTGCTTGCAGACTAATGATTGACACATCCATGATTGTGCATATGCATGAACATAGTATGGATATATTTTCGAACATTTATGTTTACGCAAAATTTGCATGTAAAATTACAAAGCTTTATCATACGCGGAGCAATCATTAGCCCATTATTCAAATTGCTGTTGAACAAAAGAGCGGATGCGATATTTCCATTCGATCGATTCGCTGGCGTTCGGGTGAGAAAGTAACGCATGGACGCGTCCAGAACGAATGTGGCAGAATTCTCAATTGTTCCAGGAAACCTGGTCTGTAGCCGTGTCGTGTTACTGCTCAGTTGAACAACTAACGGACGGCAACGGTTTTCGCATAACCCTCCAAAAGCCTCCAAGTATTTGTTGATTACTCTTGTCTTTACAATTTTTTATCCCTCCTGTGTTAACTATAATCTGTATTTAAATATTTATTCTTACATGTCTAACATAGCCTTTTTATATCAGATATAAGTAATTAGTTAAGTAACTAACTGTAAGTTAATTTTTATTTGATTTAAAATTAGTTAACTAAGTATTTTTATTTAGATACGAAACTTACTAAATTCAAGGTTAGTATTCATAGAAAGTACTTTTTTAATTTATCACTTGGTGATAATAGCATAAGTTATACACTATACTTACATTCTAACCTCAAAAAATTATGTATTAATCATAATTTCCATATACCTATGCTAATTAATACAAACTTTCAAAAAACAACCTATTTCATGCTTTACATTTAGAGCTAGTATTACAACAAATTAATACTAAGTTGGATATTAAGTCTTAAACTTATATCAAGTACTTAAACAATAAGTTACCTGTTATAACTGCCAAGAAGACCGCTAATGCCGCCACACCTGTCGCTCTTACTCGCGTGGCCCTCATTTTGTCTCTTTTCAACACGATACTAGTTTACGTTCTCATAAACAAGAAAAACAACAGAAATTTAAACCCAGAGTCTTCAACTGCCCTTGTCCTTTGTTTAAAAACAATAAAGTATAACACTTGCGATTTGTTACACCTACGCTGATATTGTTTATTCGAGATCAAGTAGATAAAAAGTTAATCCACAAAATTACACAACAAATGTCTTTAACGATTCCAAAATGTCGAAAATAATGTTTTTCTCAATTGTTCACTCAAGTTCATCGTGATGCTTTACTGAGATTAAAGATTTGAAGAAGACAAGAACGTCAAACTTGTTTCGTATCGCAATATCTGTGCGGCGACAGAGCTGCGTACGTCCGTCCTACTCGAGCGCGAAGCCGAACTGTTGCTACACGAGCGACATGCCGCGGTGACGAACGAATAACGAACTAAGCTATAGGCGCCATTGGTCATACAACTTAGATGGAATGGAATACATTTACTGGACCGTTAATTTCAAATTAAAACCATGATTTATTACGTATTATTCTAATTTAAAAATTTGAATTCCAATAAAATGCAGCTATGTTAGACATAAAAAATATATTAATTTAAAATAAACGATAACAACCAAGTTAATCGCTTGGTAGCCTTTCGTTTGATCAAACGTAAATTCAAAAAGTAATTTCATTTGGTCATCCATTGTCAACATTCCAGTCTAGCAGACAGGACTCAGGGCAGCAATTGCCTAATAGAGCGGTTATTGGAATATGGGGTGTACGTTTTTAATTCTATTTGCGCAGTCAAAACAAGGGCCAGTCCTCATCCCCTTTCAATTAATTTATCCGAGTAACCCCTACGTCAGTTCTTTATGCCGATTCCAATTTCCTAAAATCGAAAATAAAAGGCGTTATTGTATTACACAATCTCACAGCAAACAGACAAACAAGAAATTTATTCAAATTAATTTTGTTGTAATATGTATTCGACAAACAAAAACTACGTATGATTAAAAAATTGCAATAAGTAAGCTTATTTTACATATCATAATAAAATAAAATCATAGTTACGTTTTCCGATATAAATAATGTAAAAAAAGCTATAACCCACTTAATAGTGGTTTAACGAAAAAACGTAACAATACTTGGAACGGTGTAAATATCAAACATATCAATCTGTTAACGATTTGCATTAACTGAACTCCAAAATGTCAGGGTAGGCTTCGTTTCTCCGCTCCCGGCTTCCGTTGACAGTCTTACTTATCGTCTAGTCGAGAAATAAAACCTCTGCCGCCGAGCTACTGTTTATTTTCCAGCCAGTTGCTGAATTTTGCGAATAATTCCGTTCAAAAATTTATGATACTAAACACTAAAAACTAAAAACTAAATTGAACTCGTCATACTTATGGGAGAAAGAATGAGTTACAAAAACTATACATATAGTAAATTATAAAACTGTTTTGAATTTTTTGAAATGCATAGCGAGTAAATCTTGTCTTGTACATAATTAATTAATACATACATAAGTAATATAAATAATTTTATAATTTTCACCTTCTTTAAAGCTTTGAAACATATGCAGTTTCTTCCATTTCATTTCAGGCATACAAATGTTTTAAGAACCATTAATTTTTAAAAGTTCTTTCGCATTCTCAGTGAATCTGCGCTACATAAATTATAAAACACAAATCAAGGCACAAACAAACGGCCATTTCTCTTTGTTAGAGATTTCATATTGTCCGGGAAATGCAATCCACCTATTTTCTAATAATAGTTGTTACTCTATGCTCTATGTCGACGCGTTTTCTGCTTCTTTGAAACGTGGACGTAGATAAACTTGAATATTACATGAGCATTTGTTTTTAAATAGAACAATAGTTTGATTCAGCGGGGAAATGCAGCTCTACGCTTTATGTCGATAGAAATGATAAAATCCTAGTATTGTATAAGATCTTTATAGAACCTATAGTGCCTTTTTACCGTGTGAAAAAATAAATGACAAGGTTTTATTTATGTGGATTCACCTGTAAGTTTGCTATGTCAAAAATGTACACAAAATTTTTATTCATAATTCTGGGGATAACGAGATCAGAACATATTTTATGTTAAATTGTGCTTTTTGTTTAAATCTGTCGCGAAATTTGAAGGTCGATAAATATTCTAGTGGCTTGTCAAAACTTCGTTAAAGTGCCTATTAACTAGAGATAACAACATTGTCTCTACAATGTCCTATCCGTGTTGTAATCGGCATTTAATCAAATAAATAAATTGTTATGTGAAACCCAACAACGATATTGTCATTTGTTTTCTAATTATGTAACGTTATTTGTTACTGTTTTACTCTAATACAAGTGGATATCCGTGAAGGCTGTATCGGTGCACATACTCGGTTGATATTAAAGGGAACATCACTAGCGTAGACATACCTAAAAAGTATCGATGTATCACAGCGAATTGGTATCGATAGCGTTTACACACATTAACACGTAATTTATACAAGCGACTTCGTTTAGCTCGTGCCGACGTTGGCGAGGGATGGGCTCAGCCCCATGCGATGTCCCGGCGGATTAGTGCCGGCACACTGGCCTCTGAAATCACCAATATCGTTAAGGTGAGGCGGCCAGGATATTACAAAATTCTAAATAAAGCAATATGCGGCGTTAGTCGTGCGTGTGATTTGCGAAAAGCGAAATTATAAGCTTCCACGGTTACCGATAACGATGTCACCTATCATTTATAACCTTTAAGCAAGTGAATTTAAATTCATGACATAGGTACACAACAACGATGTGTTGATGCCAGTCTCTAGATGTGGAAAACTAATGGTATTTTGCATTTCGGATACTTTGGAGGTACATCAATGATTTCCCAAAATTAGTGTCGTACTTACCTAGCTTCAATATCTTTAAATTTTATAAGTTTCGTAATCTGGCATCGATTACAATCACAACCTAAAACGATATTATTCAAGAAACCTGCAGTGATTATTAGGAGCTTTACTTGTTTTCTTAAATCAAATAAATTCCACTGTAACCAATAAATCAGTAATCACTGTCGCCTAAACAAATACATTTCAATCCGTGCCAATCTGTTTTAATATGCTGCCTTATTTAAATATATGACTTCCAAACTTAATTGAGTACGGAAAGGAATTCACGCTCCAGCCGTTCCCTTTGGAAGCCGCAAACTTGAGGGCGCAGGACATTGAGAGACTGCATTAGTGAGATCCACGTTATGACTTGGAAAATGCGACACTTCTTACCCTAAAAGGGAGTACTGTATTTATGACGTGCATTTGATTTATTGCACAACAACCCTCGAGTACGTTTTGTTGTTTCTTTGTTAAGGGCGTCGCACCCCGGAATCTTGAGACAATCGAATATCTGAGGGAATCCAACTTTAGATGTGTTGAATATCTTGTTGATGTGATGTGATGAAAGACAATAAAGACAATCACCTAAGCTTAATTAAATCGACGAAAGGAAATATATGCGGTGTACTATGAAGAAAGGCGTAGCTATCATTAGGAGTCGATTTACGATTCCTCGTGCGTTCGCAGTCCATTATTCACATTTCATTCCGGCGTGACTACATTGAAAGCTACTGCGGGAACAGCTACGTTGCGTAAATCATTTGAATTACACACTGGCGACTACTGCCCGAGTCTTATTGTTCCCACAGCGTTTCTTTGGTATCTTACAATTGTAACATTTGAAATTTTAGCTAGTTATACAATACATAATGAAACATGACAGTAATCAAACTAATTCTTAGTAAATGAAAGAAAGGGCCTAAATTATATTAATCTATTACTTTATTAATTTAGCAATATCCACACATGTATAATTGCTAATATATTCTAAAAGGCGTTACATTAGAAAAATACATTTTATAAAATAATTATTCACATTTCATTTTCGCACATGCCTTATACTTAATTAACCTTACCGTTATTTAAACTATGTACAACAAATAAAGTAGTGTGAAAAAGTTAATGAATTTTTTATGGTAGTTGTCACGCGAGTCTTGGCACGAAATACCAAGACCTACCGTAAAATGTAGATAAGCGTTAAATAATTGGGTCACGGCCGGATTACAACTTAACGATCGGATATATGCATATCGCACACATCTAACTATGTGGATTGAACACTTGACATTATTAAAGCTGCGATCAAATTAAATAAAATTATTTTTATCGCTATATGTTTATAGTAGTTACCAAATTTGTTGAGGAGGGATCACACACGACGATTGAGAACACTAACAGGTATGAATAATTTAGACCCAAAATATACGTTAATACAATTGTCCAAGTTACTCAAAAGATATAAGCACAGTCTGTGTTAGCATAAGTGTCAAAGCCTGCTAACATCAAACGTTCCAAGTTAAACGAGGTTTTGGATGTGAGCTTGAAAACAAAAGGAGATAGCGGAGATTAATTTCTGTTCTGCAGATATGAGGTTTGCGGGCCGGAAGGCGATTGAAATGAAGTGGGTTAGTTGAATGTGGCACACGTGAACGCCTCGGCGACGATAGCTTTGCAATTAAATAGGTCGTCTGCTCGCCCCGGACTATCGATGTTAATATAAAGGTGGCCTGGATCATTTACATTACGTAAAGAGCGGTCTATGTTCTGTATTTTACTATCAAGTTATAACATTTTCCACGAAGATGGCTGATTAAATAAATATCTTAAAAACTAAGCCAATTCGAAAGTATGGATGAATATTTGTTAACAAGTAACTCTGGAACAGTACGTATTTGAATTAAATTTGGCGTAGACGTAAATCATTCTATGATCTACACATACACTTCTTATGCAGAAATAACTAATGTATGGTTTCCGTGGAATGGATTTATTTTTATTTTAAGTAAGACAATAAACTATAGAATTGCATATTGTGAAACCAAGTTTCAAAGCATAATGCTTTCATCAGATCTAATCCTTCCAATCTGATTTTTATTACTATTTCTACAACTAAATCTCTCTCCCTTCTATAAATCCTGTCGTCCTGTTGTCATTGCGACATGACACATGTTGTCATTCACATGTCTATTTATCTGACAGCCGCCGACGGGGCCACGTGGCGCGAAGTCGCGACATAAGCTACAATTGTAAAAAAGTCGACATCTAATCTGCAAAGTCAATGATGAGATTATGTGTTCTACTGCTTTTTTCCTACGGCTATTGACTGGAAATATAAAGGATGTGTACTTATTATTTTTCACCGACTACCCAACAGAAGGAGGTACTCAATTCGTCTGTTTGTTTTTTTACATTTTGCGAAATATTAGCGAGATTTCTTAAGTATGTTTTTATTATTTAGTTATAACCTGTAATAGAAACCTGCACCAATATCAATTATTTCTAGTTTTTTGTTTAAGTTTGTCATTTAGACATATTTTCCCTTAGCTTAATTTCGATCTTTTCTATAGCAAATGATAAAAGACCTTTTAAATATTCTACTAGTATTGAAACGGATTTCATTTGACCTGAATTCAATAGTTTCCCCTAATCGATTCGGTACAATAGCAGTTTAAATCGGATGCTAAACACGTGTCAAACGCCGTGACATCGCTTGCAACGTATAAACGAGACTCGAAATAATATAATAGTACGACAAGAGATCAGGAAAGGGGGACAATAGATAGACGTATGTGCAATGTGCGTAACGAATGGCACCCCTAGGGCTGCCACCAGTGCAGGGTTTCAGTGCATATTCGAGCTTCAAGTTTTATATGAAGATCTTCGGTCACTGTAGATACAAACAAGCCGTTGATTTTTTTTTGTAACCGCGTAGGCTTCATAGTGGTTTTCAAGTATCGATCGTCGTTTGTTTTTTCGACGCTAGTGTATACCTCTAGGTTTACTAATAGTTGACAGCCCTAAGCACACACCCTGTATCTGTCGCTACTAGATCGAAATGTCCGCTGTCGGGGTAAAAAATAAAAAATTAATCGAATCAAGTTTTACTGTAGCGTGAAATATTGAAATATTGTTGAATACTCGTTAGTGTCACTCCTCTTGATTCGTTTTGCGTTTCATTTTGAAATTCGTTGCAGATTTTTTTTATATTTAATTAATATTTGTAAGGATACTTTTATAAGGATAATTAATAGGAGTTCAATTATATGTTTGCGGCTTCAATTATTGGAATTACAACTTTTCGAATGCAAAGTAATGAATAGATTTTATTTATAGAAAGACACGAAGGTAGTTTCACTTTATCAATACATGACATATTTAGACTTATTTGGCCAATTAATGATACTTCGTCGATGATTATATTTTACTGTATAAATATTACATATTAAAAAAAATAATTATTGCAAAACATTAAAGGGCCTTTTCCATTAGCTAGCAACCTACTGAGAAAAAAAACACAAAAACCAAGACATGACTTTGTTAAGGAATATTTTGGTAGACATGCAATGACATTATCAGTTCACAAGTTTAATATAATATTATTTGTTAGCATGCATCGTGTGTCTGTTTGTGCATTCGATATAAGTTTATTTAGCTCACAAGTCCAGTTCGTCTGTCGCTGAATATTCATGAGCTAGTCTGTTGGAGTTGCCTCCGCTACGCCTATCTTCCTACTCGACAAATTAGTTTAAAACTCTCGTTATAAATGTCAAGACGGAAATTAATAATGCTAGAATATTTCAGTAATATTACATGTTAATTGCTGTTTTATTTATGTGATTTGTATGATAGAAAGCAGTAGCATATTAACGGAATAACTTAAAATAAATCTATTGACATTTGTCTCTTCAAAACCAGTGACATCGTTTTTACAGTTATGTTAAAATTGACACACGACATTAAAAAAACCACAACTAAGTCGGACAGTGGCGTAACATTTATTAAGGTACATAAAATTCGAATTAATGGTTTAGATCTGTGTTAAATTAGAGAATTCACTAACATTAAGGCTACAGTGTGTACTACGCCAAGCACAGGTTTAGACAGCTTACTCTATGTTATTTAATGCAAGAGCCCTTTGCTTCTGGTATGTACTTTGAGATTCTCTTGGCTCAGCCGCATTTATATGTATTTATAAACAGTTTAGATGAGAGTATGTAACGCAATAAAACAACGTTGAATAATTGTTGATTAAAAAATGACATACGAATATGAATGTAGAAAAAATAATAAACTATTTCTAGAAAGATCTCACGTCCGTAATTGGTTTTCTCATTTTCCTAGAATGAAGTCATCTTCAAGGACCGATAAGAATACTTGCCTACATTCCGGCGATGCTTGTGTTTAGCAGGAATGTGGGTCAAGAATTGACCTGTTTAAGACAAAAATGGAATATGGATCTCCGTATCGTAGAGTAGCACATAAATTTAGCCAGACAGACCTACAAAAACTTATTAATAGCTTAAGTTAGTTTTTAATAGAAAAATGTACTCTTTTGATTTTGACTATTATTTTCTTACAGGCGCTACACAAAAAATTATGTTCGTCTTACTGTTCTAAACAAAGATAACCTTATAATTTGTTAGCTAATTACAATTTAATTTAAAAGTACACCTTGTAATATGTTGTTTTGTACACTATACCCCTTCTCTATCGACACTAGATCGATTCAAAGTGAACACGAATCCGCCACAGCTACAATGTTTATCCAATGCATATTTTATGAGCGGCGAAACTCTTCCGTAGGGATTAACACCTCCCGAGCTTAGCGTATAAGTAGGGGCGAAATTAATAGTTCCATTTTCACGTAACGTTCCTAAGACCGGTTATTTCATGGCCCTACGTAAATTATAAATTGGATTACACGTGAGCTAATTTATTTGGAAATAACATGCATGGTGTAAATAAGTAAATACGTAAAAGTATTTGTTATTGAAGATTCCATATTTTCTTTAACAAAAACATACCATAAAAATTAGCCGTTTGTACCATGTTAACGATCTTACCAACAAAAACTTACTTCTGGTATACTAAATACGCTATCCAAGAGTCAAATAAGTATATTTTAAAGATGGAATTAATGATTAGTTTAGCTTGCTGGCCCCAGTAACTATATATATATGAAGGGGGAGAATGAAACATTTGTTTCCATTATTGCCATGAAATTAAATCTGCGTGCCGAGTGCTCACTCAATTTGCTAATGGATTGCACCGGCTTAAGTCGACATTACTAAAAAAAATGATTGGCACTAAAATCCCTTTATACATGAAACGTGTCCGAGATAAAATACGAAATTATTAATAGTTTAGCGTTTTCCGATCTTGATAACATTTCTTGTGTATTATGTATTAAGCAACATTTAAAATGTAGGATGGAATAGTTAGTTTTTTTTTATTGTAGATAGTTAATAAATATAATTTGATTTCATTTCAATCCTACTTTTGGCAGATTAAAGAACAGTAAAGTACATAGTATACAAAATTCAAAATTCTATTTAATACGTGTCTCGTGAACAGCTTCCCAGTGAGACGTGGATTTAAAATATCAGAACGTTCAAAGGTAAGAAGATTACCTTTAATATTTTAGTAAGAGAACGTCCCGTAAGCTCTGCGTCGACTTCAACTGAATTTGCATGATATTGAAGACGGAATACGTCGTTACCATCTAAGTTTAGTGTTAGCGACGCTTTGTATGAGTGGCGGGAAGATATTTTATGGCTACAGCGTTGGAATTTGTCACGTATTTCATAAACCTGGCTAAGCGAGCGACCAACTCAATATCCTGATCCATTTGCAAGCGGTACGACCCTATTGAATTTTTTACTGTTCATATTGAGGTTATAAAATTACGAAATCATAAATAATAATGTTTTTTAATGTTACTGTGGCATCCTTACCAGCGCTTTCTTTAAATTACAATGGAATATTCGACTATAACACGATGTAATAAAACAAAACCTTTTTACTTTCGCCCTATTGTTTAAATAATTTATCAATACTAGTGTAAAAGCATTAAATAGACCAATGATTTAATAGATCATTATTATTCCTGACCCTTCACAACGGCCGTGTTGCCATGTTCCAATTTGCACAATCCCAACTGCGCCCGTGTGAACTACATGTAGTCGGGCTTTAGAAACAATTTTCTTCTGTCCAAATTTTGAGGTTATTTTGTGAAGAATACAAGTGGGTAGTTTATTTGATTGTGTAATCTAAAATGTATGAAACATATGATAAATATCCTGGGATACGTCTTAAGTCACACATTAGTTACTTACTTGATTCACGTATTTGAAAAAAACAAGACGACAAAAATTAATGGAATTAGCGCATTGAATGTAGTTTAAAACTTCTTTCAAGTTTGACGGACAGGTTTCTTTTATTAGGACAGTTTTCGGACAGAAATCATAAGATTGTATATCACTATGACGTAAAATATTTCAGATTTTAAATATTAATGCGCTAGGAAAAGATATTCAGGATTATGACACAAAGAAGCAAAAAATAAACAAGGGAAATTTCACGTTCTCCCTTGTTTGCTTTCGTCATTGAGGAAAATCCTCGAAGGGAAGAAATTCCTTATTGACAAAACGTGTCTTTTGCCTTGTATTGGAAATATTTTTCATTCCTTCTGCAAAGCGACTTTAATCCTGATATATTTTGTCACTTTTATACCAAAAAATCAGGTCACAATATTAAAAAAAAAAGTTTTAATACTCTTAAAATTTTTTTTTTGTACAGTTAGACCGATGACTGTACAGTCATTAAGAAATTCAGATGGTCGAAAAATTTACGAAACATAAATTTAATCGGACAAATCTCTAGTTTTAGAAAATAGAAACAATAGTGGAATGGACGCGCCATGTTTCACAACTACCCGCTTGTAGTTTGGCGTCGGTTAGTTTGGTGAAGTTTTGGCGTGTTACAGTAACGCTAAACAATGTACGCTTTCTGAAAGGACATTTGTCATTGTTGGATTTGAAACTTGTTGAAGCGAAGTTACTTGTCCTGCTAATTTAAGTTACAGGTTAGTCATGAATTAAATTTTTAAGCATTTTTAATTTCAAATAACCAAATATAGAGTTAGAAAATAAAAAAAACTATTTGTACATGGCATTCACGCAACACAAATGGGACTTACGATCCTCAATTGTTTTTTTAAGATTTGCAGTCTAATTACGTTTATTAGTAGAACAATCAAAGACCATTATTTTTATTTACACTAATACTATATACTATAATATAAAGAATAGGTATAATGTATGAACATTTTATAACTACTTCATGAGATATTTTCAATACAATCATTCGATATTCACAAAACTAATTAATTTATTTCTAACACAAGAGAGTAAATGTTTGCACAAGACGGAGTCTATTAAGGCTTCCGCCACTTAATGGCTATTGTTACATCAAGTTTATTTAAAGACGAACTTAAGTTACAGTTGCACAACTTCGCGTAGTCTGGTCGTTGCTTGTCTTTAGTTGTAACGTTACTGTTCTTCATTTAGTGTCATTTGTTTAACTTAGACTAGGTTTTATTTTTCTGTTCGTTCTCTAATTTAATACTCGATAAAATTAAAAACATAATAACAGTAGACGATCGTGGAAAATGCGTATACTTCAAATAAGGTCTAGCGATCACAAAATTTCCGAGAAAACTTGTTTTTTTTTTGTGTATTTTATTTTTTTATCAAAATCAATAATACTTGTCTATAAAATATTTCCTTTATTGTCATTATACGATTAATACTAACATTATCTTTATTAAAAATATCTGACTTGATTTAAAGAATTCATGTAAGTGTTCACAACAACGCAAAAGTAAATGAACACGGCTGCAACATAATATTAAAATAAAATTAAAAACACGAAACGAGACCTCATAACGTAACTCGAAAAGTTCGGTTTCAATACATACCTTCGTAAACGAATCCAACAAAAATAGTAACAGCTGCTGGAGCTAGCATGTTTTGCATAAAACATACAACAGATCTTGCGATATATAGAATGCCGTATGCTATCAGGATTGACAGATGTGACACGTACCACAACGAACATAAGAATATGCTGCTGTTGACCTGTCAAATATAAACTATGATTTAGTTACATGACATTCAGTCCCTGTAGACATGGTGGACGTGGTGGTCGTTGTCGACGACGTAATGTGGTAGAGGCCAGCAATAACATCGACCGGTACAAAACCAATATCACATAAAAGACAAGAACGACGTGAAGCTCAACTAGTCCTAGTTGATTCACGATTAATGTTTCCGATGCCCAATATTTCTGTGAGAAAGTTGGAAGGTTTGTCTCTGGTCAACATTAATCAAATTTATCACTTTTAACTAACTATTGCATTACCAGTTTTTATAATTTACAACAAAATTTACGAAATAGTTATTACAATACACCTACTTTGAAATTGGCTACAAAAAAATTATAATATTATCAGAAAAACTTAAAAAGCATTCAAAAATTTCGCGGGGTTTAGGAATGGATGACACCAACATTTAGAATTAAAAAATGCGTCGTTCGTTTACTGACAGATTCTCTATGTAGTATAGTGCAAAATCTAGTTATATACTTAAAAATTGTCTATTCAAATACCACCACCATAAGAACCAATCCAGAAGAAGTTGTTGCCTGTGAAGGATGCCTTCAGCAGCGAATGCAAAGTCCGAAAAACCAGCCTCTTCGGAGGCTACGGATAATTCACCTGTACGGCAAATTATCACCGTTATTGAACACAAAATACGCAATTTGGAAAAAAGAAAGGTAAGTTATCTTTTTCGCTACATCAACATCTATTAATTGCATGTGTATAGCTTATAGTTCGATGGTTATACGTTTTTCACTATTATCAATATTATATACTTTTGGGTTAATAAAGGCCCTTGTCGGGAATATGTAATGTTTTATGATTTTCCGGCCTTTTGCTGTATGTAAATAAAGTTGCGGTGTTCCTCTGGACGCCATTTTAATACATGTGCTCCGGTCTAACATTATTGTTACCGAACCGCTACGCCCAATAATTTTACATATTCACATTCACTACGTAAGGAAAGTTACGTGTATTAATATGATTTAGAGTTAGTATCTACATATTATTTTCATTGTGTATGTAACGACAATATCTTTTTTTGATTTGCAATACGTTTTTTGTGTATATTTATGTTCCTTATCATAAACTGATGAGCAATTGCATATAGTGATAACGTAATCGTATGTCCATAATACTGCCGGTATAAAATCAAATGTACGCGTAGATGTAATAATCGAAACAAAAAATAACTTATTTGGATTGTGGTCGTCTTATTGTCGTATTTAGACATCTCAGTGTTCTTTGTGCGTTTTTTTGTCATGTTATAAATGCATATGTCATAAGAAAGTACAGATTTAAATAAAGTTGAAGATAGATACAAGTTAGATTAAAGTAGATACAATATTTAGTTATGTACTATAACAATAAATTAGTCATGGCTTTTGTTTGATGTTTGCATAATATGTTATTCACTTTCAGAGCAAGCTGACATCATACCGTGACCTGCAAAAGGCTGGTAAAGAATTAAACACAGACCAAAAAGTAGCAGTAGCAAAGTATGATGAGGTTGTGCAAACATTGGATTTTGCAAGAGACCTCTCTAAACAAATTACTGCTATTGTCTCATCAGCCGAGCGTGAGGCCAAGAAGCAGGCTAAAAAGGTAAGGATTATATGTGTTGTTATAATCAGCTGAACAAATATTTCATTAACAGGATCTACAGTTTTTGAAATCTTTCATAATGTTAATCTAAATGGGATTTGTATTAAGAAATATATTTTAGAATGACTTTAAAAGCACATTTCAAAAAAGAATCTAGGTTGTGGAACCATCTAGTAGTTAGGTTTATAAATTTTTATGTTGTTACCTAGTTATGTGTAAATAAATTGCAGGATGCATGGGTGCGTTATGCTGCAGAAACAAACAAAATCCGAGAAGTTTTACTAATTTTGGATTGCTTCATGCAAATGGGCAGCTTGGAAGCTCGTGAAGACTTCTTGAATGGGACTAATGGAGCAGCAAAACTCACTAAAGATGATTTAAAAATTTTGGATGAATTGTAAGTATAAAACTCGAATTTAGAGGTATTACCAACTCTATTCATCTAATCATTGTGGTACAATGGTTCATCTACAGTGTAAGGATGTAGTTTGGAGGCAGACCCAATCATTGATCACCACTAAGTAATTGAGTACTTACATGCAATATTATCCAATTTTTGGTCCATTGTATGGGAGGCCACATGTTTATGATTTGACTAATTTAAGTTAAATATTTACAGATATCCTGAAGTTACACCAAAACATGAACTTAACGAGGAAGGTCAATCTGGATTTCACATGCAAACAGTTAAAGCTGCAGAACATTTATATTCAATCATTGACGGCAAACCTAAAGAGGTTTTGGGCACAACTTATGCTCATATCAAGGAGATAGTCACTACTGTACATGAATGTGGATATTTTGACAAGAGTGATGATGATGGTACTCCAGTTGAGAATGATGAGGTTCATGTCATTGTGGATGAAGAACAACAGCATGTGATTACTTTGGAAGTGGAGGAGACTAATGCTGTTCCTTATCCTCCTCCGGCCATGCTGCCCCCCGCGCCTGCGCCCTCTGTGGTACCCGCGCCGGCCTACCCTCTCCGCCCTCTCCCACCTATAACTCTACAGGAAGTAGAGCACGCATATTTCTCTCAACAATACCCCCAGCAGAGACCTATTTCAGAAGTTATAGGTTCACAAAACTTCTTCTTTCTTCAGGAATCCGAAATTGACAGTCCCATAGGTACTCCGCATCCACCACAAATTATGAATCAGCCATCCCCACCTGCACCAATCCCTACTCAGACTTTCACAAACCAACACTTTGTGCAATTGCCTGGAGGCCGGGTGCCAGAACAGACAGCAATGCCCATGCCCTCGCAGCCGCATTTCGCCCCGCACCATGAACACGCGGGGTACCCGGGCGTCCCACTGCCGGCATCTCTGCCTCCCCAGCAACCCCTTGTACATCCCCAAACCATCCTCCAGCCCCAGATGCAGCCCATGCCACAACCGCTTCCTCAAGCAGTTCTTATTGAGCAACATCTGCCAGCACAGGTTGAAGAGAGAAAAGCCCCCACTCCGAGTGACGACAAAAATGAAGATGAGTGGAAAGAAAGCCGAAGCCCCGAGAATGAGGAGGGCTATGAGCGCAAAACGCAAGGCCAAGGAGATGGTCAAAATAGATACAGGCGATATGGTCGTACGGTAATCCGGGGTTCCTCCAACGGATACCGCGGACGTGGTTCCTACCAAAATAGACAAAACGATGGGTACCACCCGCGCGGTGAATATCAGAACAGAGGAAACAAGGATGGCTATCAAAACAGACAGTATGACGGCTACCAAAACAGACACAAGGACGCATACCAGAACAGGGCCGGCAGCGAGTACTACGGCAACGGAGACACGGGCGACAGCCACCACCACGAGAACGGCGGCCGCGACAGATACGACACCAACCAGTACCAGGGAGGATAAATGCAAACTTGTATGGATGTTTGAAGACCTACATATCTTCAAAACAGCTGAACAGATTTCGGTTCATTTTGACACAAATGTAGAACAGTCAAAAACCGTAAAACAACGCTGAATTCCCTCTCATAGACTAGTTAAGTCCACGTTAGTTAGGAATATATCCGAAGAATGTTTTAAACATATGTTTCAAGTTATTAACTGGAAAAAATATTAAATCTGAAACGTTACACAAGAAGTCACATAAATACTAAATAATTATTAAAAAGGATACTTCCATTCAACTATATCAATACATAATTTTCTCAGAGGATTTTTAAGTGTCAAGCAGAAGAGGGCTCGTTTGGGCCTCTCCTGTTGGACCTTTGGACCTCTTCTAGGGGGCTTCCTAGGCGCGACGGGCACCGGTATGAGAGGCCCGGTGCCATCGGGCGCGGCTGCCGTCACAGGACCCCCCGCAGCAACCGGCGCAGGGGGCGCGGGGGGCGCAGGGGGCTCTTCTGTGCTGGTCTCCGCCACGCTCATCTTGCACTGGAACATGTATTATAATTAATCGTAGGAAAATAAGTGTTTATTAAAATATTGCTGAAATCGCTACCGCTTATAACTCGCACCAGCGTAGTTCCCGGAAAGTTTAATACTTTACGTCGCGTTCCGTTCCGCGCAGCTTACGTTTTTAGCCGAATGATTAATGCCTCTCGGGAATTTGAGTGTTGTCAGCTCAAGTTTACAGATTACTTTACAAATAAAGACAATTTTAATGGCAATATTAATAAAAGTAAAGCTTTCATAAAACGCATAATTATTATATAAACTTATTTAGATAATTGAATTGTGTAAATTTGTACATATATGCGGCCTACTGTACCTCTCATGGATTTACCATAGACCAAGGGGTCATTTCGACCTTAAGATAAACAACGACGAATGGAGAATAGTGTAAAGAGAGTAATGCGTCATATTGGACTAGTCTTTCAACCCCTCTGGGTAACAGACAAAGTCGCGGTTAAATCTAGTTATATTTATCTTCGAGGCCAATGACTATTTCTCTGTGTTCTTGACATTGCTACGAAATATTTGTCAACGTCGTAAATGAGGACAGCATGAGAATACATTTGTATTTTAGTATTACTTTCCCGTTTCATTTCTATCAAATCAAATACTTTTTTTTTATTATTGTTAATATTTTTGACCAATTTTCCAAAAGAAGGAGGTACTCAATTCGTTGGTATTTTTTTTGTGTTACGGAATATCTCCGCCCCTGGTAGACCGATTTTGATAATTCTTTTTTTATCCGAAAGGTAGTGCTTGAAGGTGGGTCCCATTTTTTGATTAATTTTTGGAGTCTACGGCGTAGCTAAATAGTTTTTGTAAACGTAGAATCTTACTACTATAATGCGAAAATACGTATGGATGTTTTTTTTTATTACTTGAAACAACATCTACAGACTCTTGGTCCGTACTCTTTTTTGCAAAGTTTTTTTTTGTATGGATGTTTGTATGTATCAGCTGAATTAATCTCCATTTAAGCCATAGATGTAAAGTAAGTCTGGAAGAACACATAGGCTACTTACTGTTTTTTTAATTCTACGCGGAAGCAGTCGCGGGCAAAAGCTTGTAAAATAATAAAATACAGATTATGTAAGTATGAAGTTGTTTTCTAGTTGAAAGTTATTTCTAAAAGAACCTTATTTTCTTGGAAAACTCTAAGGTCCTCGATATCTTCATAAGAGGAATCTATCTCTTACTAATATTATAAATGCGAAAGTCTCTAAATCTTACTAATATTATAAATGCGAAAGTTTAGATGGATGGATGTTTGTTAGAGTTTGTAGCCTAAACGGCTGAACGAATCTCCACGAAATTCGGCATAGATGTAAAGGATAGTCTGGATGAACACATAGGCTACTTACTTTTGTTTTTTTATAATTCCACGCGGAAGCAGTCGCGGGCGAAAACTAGTACTTAGTAATAGTTTGTTATAATAACCGTTTTCATTTTACTAAGCTCAGTGAATAATTATTCAAACGTCATTTCTCGTCAAATTGAAGTAAATTTGAGAAACAGCTTATTTATTTATGTTAAGCGAAATGAAATGTTTACATTTAAAAATGAGATTTATTACTTTGTTTCGAGAATTTAAATTCATTAGCGACGATATATTTACGTTTCGGTTGAGGTTAATGACATCAGACGGCAATGCGGAAAGGAATGTAAACTTACATATATTCTAATTAGTAAATGATAGATATTTTAAAATGCAATAATTCTACATTACTATGGTTTGTTAATTAAACAGTCCATAAGGTCAAATATGTCATACTCATTTCACACTAAGGTTCTTTATAACGCACTAACTGTTGGCCGCGACTTCATCGTGAAATTAAAAAATAATAAAAAACTATAGCCTACGTTACTTACTGATACCGTAGCTATGTGATGGTGAAAGAATTTTTGAAATCGGCCCAGTAGTTTTTAAGTTATTACAATACATACAAAAATACAAAAATACAAATCTTTCCTCTATAATATTAGTATAGACATAGATTAGTATCTGGGTGTTAAACAATTAAATTAAATGACTCAATCAAATCAAGATATTATACCGATTTTGACAAGGTGAGAAACTAAATTCGTCAAAACAGCGAATTGATAACTGCCCATAGAAATCTGCATTTGCAATGCGTAGCGTTTAGTCCGAGGAGACGCAAATTGTGTATGTCTTCGCCTAATCAACATCCCTTCCATAAACAAATGGTAAGTGGAAGGTGGTTAAAATGTTGCTTGTAGTGTTAAGAATTTAGTGATAACTCTTTTTTACACATAGAACATAATTATAGTTTTAACGTTGATTAAAAACCACGTTGTTTAGAACATTAGCCAGGTACAAGGTTCCCAACGAAGGGCGGAACTATCGTTAATATAACGAGCCGACATAAAACATTTCACGGAACAAGCGCTCGGTTAACGTTAATGATTAGACACGTTTTAGTTCAAACATATACTAGCTGTTCGCGACTTCGTTTACGTGAAATTAAAAAAATATAGCCTATGTTACTCAGTGAAGAATTTTTGAGTTATTTCAATACATACAAAAATACAAAACTTTCCTCTTTATAATATTAGTATAGATAATATTTAGTATGTACTTATTTATGTTAACATGTTAAGGAAAAGAGGAAAATGAACGACAACGCCCTTTTCTGGTTTTTGGCATTGTGTTTTTTAAATATCTTGGCGTTCCAAGGTCATCTGCAATACGCATCCCGTTACATATAAATTTGTGTAATGTTTTACATATTTCTACTATTTTTCTGTATATTTAGTTGTAATATTTTAACGCCACGTCGTCTGTTATTCTGTCATCGTGTTTTTTTAAACATAACAGGAAAACATATTCGTTGAAAATATAATAACAATGTCTTTTAAAATAAATGTTTAGGCTGTCGATATCAGCAGACGGAATAATTTAGAATGTCTTTTATCAAACTCTTCATTTTATTAAAAAAAACATCATTTGAAGCTTTGTTCACATTCAACAAATATACACAGATTATGTTTGATCTTGTATTTTGTATATCCTCTGTCAGAACGCAAATGTTCCGTGAAATAAATTAAAAAAATGTTTACATTCAACAGATAAATGTAATCACAGGTTGATATATTTTTTATATCACTTCAAAGAATAAATAATAGGAACTTACGCATTTTAAATATTGAATTTAAAATAATTAGAAATATCATTTGATAGATGTATTTTCCTCTCAGTTGCTTTTGCCATGAAAATTACGTCATCCAAAAATATATCCAACTTTTTACAAATTAATTAAATGATAACAATAATTTAAAATCAAAATTAAACAGTTTATGCGTAATTAATAAAGAATTACGCGCGAAATGTCAGTTTACTCGTAATTTAGGCGTAACGTCAATATTGGCGGGAAAGCGCATTCCGCCATGTTGTAAAATGTTACAAGCGACAGAAAACGCGCGAAATTCGTTTTATTGATAATCCAAAATGCCATACTAATTTATATATTTATCTCTTTCTCTCTTTTAGGTTTTGTTAACCTTTTTCTGAGATAGAAAATACAATGTAGCTTCCTATCAGTGAAGATTAAACTGTTTTTTACTAGCACATTGCGTCGGTATTTGAGATGATTTTCGCGCTGTTGGATCTATATTGAGTCATATTCAAATTGGGTCACTTACTCAAAATGTGTACTGTGAATCATGATTGGAATTGAAGAGTCAGTTTATTTAGTAACTAACTGTTTCTCGCGACTTCGTCGGCGTGAGGTTAAAGAATAATAAAAAACATATCCTATGTTACTCACAGATAAATTACCTTTCTAATGGTGGAAGACCCACCTGCAAGCACTACCTTTCGGATAAAAAAATAATTTTCAAAATCTGTCCACCAGTGCCGGAGATATCGCGTAACACACATAAAAAAATAACATACAGACGAATTGAGTACCTCCTTCTTTTGGGAAGTCGGTCACTAAAGTTTTTATAATGCCATGCCGATGAATTCGCACAGGAACAGTATACTAATAAATTGTTCATTCATTAATTCGTAAATTATTATGTTTTTTGGTACATGAGATTTAGTAAGATTTAAGACGTACTGAAACATTGCTCAACTTCATGATATTTATAACTCAACGATTTCGAAACGAATTTTGATGGTGTAGTAAAATTTCTTCAAACAACATACTTATATGCTGATTTGTGTTCATATTCCTTGAAGATCGTACGTAATAATGTAAACATATTTGAATTTATTTGCCTAAATAGTAAGTGAAATATTCAAACTATTTGTAATCAAAGCATTTAATTTATTATTAGAATGTCGTATTGTTTCAACTGCTATTGGTAGAAGTCGACCTAATTTAATTGTGAGCGTCAAATGACATTTCATTCAAATGGATAGGAAATAAATATCCTTGACATATTGGTCTTGAAACTAGCCGTTTTTAGTATGCATGTTAGAAGTACTAGATAGTCTGAAGGATTAATTAAATTTATTGACCTTAAAAGGTTTGTAAAAACAAGTTTCTAATAACATTGGAAGAAGAGTGAACGAGAAAATTGCTCTTTTCTGACATGTAACTGTCAATTACCTTAAATGTTTCGCAGTGTGTGATATTACCATACTCTGAGTGTTTTTACTTAGAGTTGTATAGAAATTAATCTTGGCATCATACAAGCAATTAGTCACGGCAGACATTTTGTTTATTGGCAATAGAGTTTGTAAAGATCGTAAAAGTTGATCGAAAATTGTTTCCCGATTTTTATTGCATTCGTCATGTGATTGCTGTGTTTATAAATAAATCGTTGTTTTGTGCCAGAGTGAATCACGATCGTTTAATTTACTGTGTGAACTGCATTTGATTGGTAAGCATTTATATTCAGTCAAGTTACAAATGTGACCGCTTTCTTTGGAATTTAGGGAAGGCGATGTCCAACAGTGGGCATTAAAGGCTGATGATAATGCAATCATATCCAAGAAATAACCAATCTATTTATGCAGATCTGAGAACAATGAGTTTCTAACATTGTGTGTGGCGCTAGTGAGCTTTCATAAATTAGTTTTACTTATCCGCCAATCTACAATACAAGTATCACTGTAAAGTTGTAATCAAATCTTTGTCTAATTATAAATCGTTAAAGAATTTTGTCATCGCCGTAATAAATTATAATTCATCGTAAATACTGTTTTTAAAGCAGTAAATATTCAGAAAACTCGCGTGCACATATCAATGTCTGTCAGACTGTTGTAATATTAATGGTTGGTATTTCCTTGAGGCAAATCCGCATGTACTTAAGTCTATGACGTAAAACTATGTTATAGCCGGCACCTTTGACTAAGCTATCGCACAACTATAGTGTAATTGTCGATTGATTTCATCCAATTCAACTGTTTAGTTGCAAAACTAACAATCGAGTCGTGTGCGCCATATAGGTTCATAGAAATCAAAGCGAGACTAAACAGTTGTGCTATAGTTTAGTCAAACATGTGCGCTCTCTTACTAATATCATAAATGTGAAAGTTTCAGAGAAAATGTAGAACAGTCTAGAAGAACAGCTACTTGGTAAGTTTTTTTGTTATTCCGCGGATGGAGTTGCTAGCAAAAGCTAGTTTACACTTCTAAACCAATATTATAAAGAGGAAATATTTGTATTTTTGTATGTAATAACTCAAAATCTACTGGACAGATAATTCTTTCACCATTAAAAAAGCTCGTTATCTCTGAGTAACACGGGCTGTGTTTTTTACTATTAATTAATTCCACGCGAACGAAATCGCGGGCAAAACCTGTTAGGGTATAAATCTATAATTTAGGGTGGATTTCAATGTAGTTAAAGGACGGGGAGTGATGTACTCTAGGGACGAGAGAGCCAAATCTTTCAACTGTTTTGATAAGAACTTATCGGTTGAAATGTTAGATGACGTTTTCGAAAGCATGCATTTGTTGCGTGCAGTGAATCATTGCTCACTTATCCCACCGAGGTGAACGGCTCAGCCAGATGAGTTATGTCTTGCAGGTTATTTAAAGCCTGTTGTTTTCGTAACCAACCGAAGTTATGCTAATTGTTGCTTTTGACAGAAATATGCAAGATTTGGACGTACATTGACCTGTAGTTGGATTTTTTAGCAATGACTACAGAATTCAATGCCTAATTTTAGTTCTTTCTTCCCTTTGACTTATAAGGAAATTATAGGAAGGAGAACTGTTTATAGCAGAGGAGGGGAATATTTTCTGTACATCCCCTCCTCCATCGATTAAAGATTAGCGTTACGTGTTAGCTATTTAACTATTTTGATATATTCTGTTAAGTTATTTTGTTAGTCTGTGCTTTATACCAATACTATTTATCATTATTTAAATT
>JAOCNA010000006.1:5230844-5245356 GCA_026546675.1 Papilio helenus
CGTATGATCGGTAAAGTCCATTCAAGAATATCCCAATTGAAATCTCACTAATTTAATAAATGCGAAAGTCTGCATGGGTGAATGTTTGTTACCAAGCAACTCCAAAATGACAAAACGGATGTCGATGAAATTTGGTATAGATGTAGAACACAGTCTGGAAGAAGACATAGGCTACTTAAAATCCCGGAAATGTGTACGGTTCCCGTGGGATATGTTTCATTTACATATGTACTAGATAACTCTGCAATGGCTTAACCATAATCTGTATTGAGATATATAGCTCGTAGTACTTTTTAATTCTACGCAGGCGAACTCGCGGGTTAAAGCTAGTGATATATAAAACTAAAATTTCAGTTTGATTAGTTACTTTGTATAATATCTGGCAGTGTCTTTATCGAGCTGATTAAGATGCCATGGAAATAGATTATTCTGTCGAATCGATTTCACCGGCTCGGTCTAAACTGTGTCGACTCGAATCGGACATCGCAAAGATAACGGTCTCCGTGGGATATCTTGTCAACTGATCTCTTTGTTTTTATACGCTAAGAGCGCGCTCACCTTTTACTAAACTATCGCACAACTGTTTAGTCTCGCTTTGATTCCTAGGAGCTTAGCGCATACTACTAGATTTTTAGGTGTGCCACTAAACAGTTGAATTGGCTGCGAAACAATCGACAATCGCACAACAGCTGTGCGATAGTTTAGTCAAAGGTGTGCGCCCGGTCTAAGACTTCCCTAGTCATTTGCATAATTCGTGTTATTATGACCACAGCCTTTTGATCATCAAACGTGATGATAATTTATGATACACATTATGTAATTTTACAGATTGTCAATAGCCCTGGAGTTAGTGAATAATCCTCCAGTATTCTTCTTGGACGAGCCAACTAGCGGGCTAGACACCGTTACTACAGTCCAATGCGTCAAACTATTGCGACAGCTTGCTAGACAGGGTAGAACAGTAGTGTGTACTATACACCAACCTGCTGCCTCGCTTCTAGAACTCTTTGACCAGGTAAGTCGAGAACTTTGAAGGTTTAATTAAGAGAGAAACAATTAGTTCAGAAACAGACATCAGAAAATGTATAACTAAATCATGGTATGTTAGTTCGTTCGTCATAGCTAAAGAGCTATGATCATCGATATCAATTTAATATACAAAATGCTTTGTTATATGTAAAATCGATGTGTCGAATTGAATTCCGCCGAGTGTAGTAAAGCTTGGAAATATTTCAACTGTAAACATTGTACAGTTATGCGTTTTCTTGTTATAACATGTACGATAAACATTACTTCTCCTATTGTAATTAACTAGATCTAACTTCAAATTCACGTTTTTAATACTTTTAATAGTTCAAGAAATAGGTTTCATATTGAGCGGAATGTCAGTTCAGGAAGTCGTAGACTTACATCTATGATCAGTAAAAACGATGTTTCCATTTTATGCAACATGTCTTACTAATAATTGTTTACTATTCTGTTATATCACTCGTCGCATAAAGATAATTATTGAAAACCTTGATTCATCGCGACCTGCATATCAGTCTGACTCTTATCTGGAATGATTTAAACTGTCCTAATTATTAGAGGTCATTATAACAGTATGCATTCATGTATACTTATTGTGAGCGAATTTAAAAACGGAGTTTAAAAAGAGAACGGGGAAATATTTTTTTTAAATTAATTCAAGGTAAAAAGCTTGTAGAGCCCCTTTAAAGGACCACTTTTTGCTAGTAAATAAACAATTGCTATCCTTTAACTGCTTAGGAAATATATCCTTGTTCGGTTCGTGCGTGTATGCATTGTATATTTGCATATGTTAATATTCTGGTTAATTTACATAGTGACTATCAATGAGCGATTCAATTACAAAATGTATTGTTACGATTGATACATTTTTTACATTACTTTTAATTGTTCTAACAGTTACAATACTAAAGTAAACAAAGATACGTTGAAACATTGTGAAATAGTGTTCTAAGAGCGGATACTTTTGACTAAACTATGGCACAACTATAAGTTTATATGGAGCGCACACTATTCGATTTTTAGTTGTGCAACTAAACAGTTGAATGGATTGCGAAACAATCGACAATCGCACAATAGTTGTGGGATAGTTTAGGTGTGCGCGCGCTCTTAATGTCGACACTTCTTATTTTATGATAATTTAAGAAGAAAGCAAATGATCATGCCGTTTATTCATAGATACTTTAAGGGTTAAGCGAGACTGGGTCACAGACCTGTGGCGCCCTTTCTATCTAGTGCCCTAAACCTAGGCGATGGTAGTAATGTTCATAATTATTTCCGTAATTAATTTGCTTCCAACATAACATCGCTGAATAATAATAAAAAAAAGAAATATTCTACCATAAAAACTGCAATATTTAACATGTTTTTTAATACAAAATTTTCTTTAATTTTCCAGGTATATGTGATAGCTGACGGTCTATGCATATATCAAGGTGACACAGAAGCAATGGTTCCACATTTGCAAAGCGTGGGATTACCATGTCCGAGACATTACAACCCAGCTGACTTCAGTAAGATATTGTCTTGTTACCGTACTTATAGTTATGTAGTCACTTAATTGTCTCTTAGTGTAGATTTCTAGAAGCTTAAACTAAGGGTCTCTTGTTATCAAAATACTATAGATGCGGCAGTTCCTGACAGCTTTTATATAGCTTAACCAAGAATGTAAGGGACCTACGGGTGTCTCATTAACTTTATTACATTATTAGCTGTTGCCCGCGACTTCGTCCACGCAATATTGAGATAAAAAATTAGCCTATAATATGCCCGTCTATGTCAGCTACCGTACAGTGAAAGTTCGGTCGAAATCGGCCCAGCTGTTTCGGAGATTACCCGGAAAAAACTCGGCTTGCGGACAGACAGACAAAAAGTTTATAAATGCGATTTTCATTATCAGCAACGCATATACATTATCTTCCCGAAATCTGTAATTTTTCTTTTGATATTACAAACAGACACTCCAATTTTATTATATGTATAGATTCTAACTGCGTGGGTAGTTAAGAGGGTGTACGTAAGCTTATCAAACTATAATATAAACAGTAACTGTGTCCGTAGTTTCTGCTTACATTATTATAAACAATATTAGTCATAACAGGGTGCGTAGATGTGGGTGTTGATATTGTATAACGATATTTGCCTTTCGCCGAAATAATTCACTCATTACGTGACAGCCGAGAAAGCGAAGCGGAACAGACGCGAAACTGAGAATAGAGCAACTAACCAAAATCATATTTGTCTAGTTTACTTAATTCCAATCCAGTAACACTGGACTGTAAAGATGGTAGTGTTTATTCACATGAGATTTGATAGATCTATCTAGTGTCTTGTCTAGTACTCGTATCTAGTGGTCTAGATAGTGCCAACAGCCGAAGAGTCGTCCCCACACAAATAAATGCATCGCTCCCCCATTGCATATCTAGGACACAGTAATGACTCAAGACCATATCCGGTGTTTACAAGCATCAGGCGACATCAAATGTATCGGATTGCTACGATGTGCTGACACCTTAATAAAGATAACGACACGTTAAAATACATCTAGAATGTTCCTCGAACATATCGCATACTGTACTGAGAATTCAATAGGGTAACATTACTGCTATCAAATTCATTTATAAAAGACGCGCACATAGCCTAATAGTTAAGGATACGGACATCCGATCACGTGGTTGTGGGTACGATTCCGACTATCTTGAACTATATGGGAAGCTTAGATATTAGTGAAATTAAAAAAAAAAAGAAAAACAAAAAAATAACGCATAATGTTTTTCTTGTATGCATACAATAACCTCCTTAAATACAATTAAAGCATGCTTATACCTACCTATATAACGTATACCTTAATACAGTGACTGATAATTTGTTACTTCGCGATAAAACATAATTAATCAACCTTTATCACGAAGTTTAACACATAAACATTAATATGAAAATAAAGTAAAAAAACAGAAAATTTCAACACTTACGTTTTATTTCATATATTTTATTTTTGCTTACCTATACCATAAAGTTATAGTGATTTTAGTAATTTTATGAGTAAAGTTACAACGCCTAGTGATTCAGTGAGTAAAGTCCACTTTATTCATTTCATTTATTTTTTTAATGTAGGTTTATTACTCATCATTTTAAATGCATACGAGATGAGTACTTAAAACATCAGAGATCTAAGTAAGGAGTATCTGAATATACTTTTAAAACTCAATACTCCATATTGCATATTCGTATACTATACAATGATCTTACCAACCAAGAGATAGCGCCACTTTCGTTTAATGCATCAAAACAATAACAAAGTGACCTGAGTCACATGGACATTATCGGACAAGTACAAAGATAATATTCTAAATAAAATGCTTCCCTTTCCAAAGTATACGAAGAACGTCAAACGATTTGATAACGAAATCAGATTACGCGCGTGTTTGTTCAACTATGTACGGCTTCGTCGTAAATAGAACTAACAACGTGTAGGTTATAGATTTATTTTTAAGTAACTGTAAGTGCGGGGCGGACTTTTGACTTAACTATCGCACAACTATTATGCATTTGTCGATTGTTTCGCAGCCAATACAACTATTTAGTTGCACAACTAAAAATCAAGTGATGTGCTCCTCCATATAAGCCCATAGGAATCAAAACGAGACTAAACAGTTGTGCAATAGTTTAGTTTCAGGTGTGCGCGCTCTAAATATTTATGTCACGTTAGGGAAATAAACTATTCGCATATTTAAATTACTTCAGAACAGTGTTTTCGAAAATTTCCTGTAATTCACACTACAATTCTAGTCAAGAAACCCAAATGATAATATCTTCATTGAAATACCTACATACAAAATACTCTGTTCTACAACGTTTGAATCAAAACCTTTGAGTTTACGACAAACCGATGTTAAGTCACAATAAAGCAGTTATAAGGACAAAAGAACACGAACTCCATAAAATAGCAACAAAGACTTAAAAAAACTCAACATAAGCCACCAATGAATACAATAACTGTATAGTACAATATACATATAGGAGTACATCTGTATATAGTCGTACTAAATCCACTTGCAGCGAGGAAGTGCTTTGTCAAGTGAATAATACGAAGCGAGATTGCCCCGCTCTTAGCGTGTATGCTCCTTTATACGTACTTGATACATACGGATCATTGTTCGACGTGCTTTTCAATTATTTAAACGTTAAATAATGCACTATTGATATAACATATCTTGGTATACTTTTGTTGGCGTAAACAATCCATTTCATCCATCTAATTAATGTTTTATTTCTATGACTAATAGACAATGTTTATTTATATTAGAAGCATATTAATGATAAAAAAATAAAATCTGACCATCGAAATTAGAATGCATTTGTTATTAAATAATTATCCTTACAGGATAACTCATTAAAATCAAAGTAAGTAAATTATTATTATACAATTAGTAATAGTATCATCTTTATTATTATTGTTTTTGTTGTATGAATCAAAGTTTTAAATTAAAGGACATATTTCATACAGTGAAGTAAATAACAGATGTTCAATGTCATCATTGTTCATTAAAACATTCAAGGCAAGCAACAATTCAGGAATGCATTTAAAAAAAAAACTACTTACATCTTTTTGCCTCATAGCAAACATGTAATCTCCTTTGATCTGGAACTCCTTGGCATCAGCGAATAAGACTTTAGCATTTATCATATCTTCGGGGTCACTGACAGAGAGTACAGTACTGCTGCGATTCGGTTCCCAGCGCTCCAAATAGAACATCTTCGGAAAACCAGGTCCCGAAGACCAGTAGAATGTCTTCACATAGCTCTGGATGAGAGTAAATGTCTTGCCACCGTTGAAAGTCATGTAGAGCTAAAAAAACATTATGAAATAACTAGCTTTCGCCCACGATGTAAGATGCCAGGACCCTCCAGGACGTCCTTAGTCTGTCTACCCATCTAGGTAATGGGTGTGTTATGTGGTTGATATAAAGAGTAATTAAAGAACAGATAAAGTTGTTGAGACTACTGTATATGATAAGGCTACATACTAATTATTTTGTTATTAAAACAGTAAAGAGAAACAAAGATGCATAAACAACAATATATAAAAAAAACTAGCTTTTGTCCATGACCTTAGCCGCGCAAAATTAAAAATAAAACTTAGTAAGTATCCTTTGTTTTCTTCCAGAGTATGATCTACATCTGTGCCAAATTTCATTGAGATCCATTATGGAGGATCCACATGGAGATAAGTAATATAAACATTCATCCATCTTAACTATGACATACTAACCATGCGATTACGGCCAACTTTATCCAAAACAACAAATCTTTTTGGATTGTCTTCATCAAATAACAACTCACTGGGATGAAATGTGAGCTCAGATCTGAGTATATTTTGACCATTATCATCAGTATAGTACAACCTCTTGTTGGTGGAATCAACAAAAACACACTGTAACAAAGAAAATTTGTCAAATTTGCCCTAAATGATAAGCAGAACTAGATTTTCTATAACATACAAACACATAAAAACTGATAACTTAATTTTTAAATTGAAAATCTGTTTAACTGCACTACAACACTAAAGAATACATATCAAGTACTAAGCTACTAAAAATAGTATACTTAGTTTTAATTGGCTTTATTCAGCTGTTCAAACAGTTGAGGTCATTGATCTATAATACTTTTATACTATAGTAGATCAAAATAAGTTTCAGATTTGACAACTCAATGTTTAATTTCCAAGCAATATAAATAAAATTAAAGCATCTGTATGAAATATCAATGTGAATTTTATATACACATATTATTTGCATTCCTTATGACAAACAACGAATTCTTAAAAAAATTCCCTATTGTTCACAAGTCTGTATCCATACCAGGTAAACTTTGATAAAGACTCCATATAAAAAAAATAAACATTGCATTAACATCTTCTGCAGTTCCCCTAATGTTAAAAATGTTCTTTGGCATTTGTTCACTAAACACCATGATTGATGGGTCTTTGTCTACTTCTAGATAAAAACTTACTATTATAACATTTCAAAGTAGAAATTACTTACAAACTCTGGATGTTTTGGATGGTTGTAGAACCTGTCTAGCTGAGCATATCCACTGTTTGGTGTGTCATCCAATCTGAAGCTCTCCGTTTTATTGACAATTGTCTGACCATAGTTGTAAGAGATGAAGAGAGCGGATGGTGATAGTGTGCCATTGCTCCTTGGACTAGAGTCTCTTGCTAAGCAAATTATGACCTTGGACCCCTCGCCTACCCAATGCACCATCAATTGCTGGTGACTGTCATTGAGATGAGTTGTCTGTTAAATCATGAAAAAAATAAGTATAATTGTTGCCACTAAATATAATGTTTAAAAATGTTGATTAATGAACTACTAAAATTCATGAGAAATAAATTAATATGGATTTGAATTTATCCGTAATCAAAAATTACCAAAACACACTTTGTCTTTGTGCAAATTATTGCTTAATCATTACGAATCAAAAATAGAAGGGAACAATATACCTACGAAACGTCAAAAGACATTTATAGTTGAAAATGAAATAAATCGTAGTGACGACTGAGGCGATATAAAGGCAAAATAACAAAGGGGAGAGTGATTCTCTGTAGTTAATAAGGAAACGGTGCATTACCCATGTACTTATATTTTTCTCGAGAGCCGGCGCCGGGGTCGTTGGCGCTTCGCGTTTTTTTCTTTCAAAACGCGAACCATCTCTGACTGTATCGAATTTATTTATTACGAATAATTTCCCGGGACCCTCAAGCGGTACTTGTGCCACGTATAATGATTTTTCCCACGTTTCATATTCGTGTAAAGACACAACACACGGAATGAAATACAGCAATACTATTAAACATATTCGACGTCTTATGACTGTAAACATTTTGTCATCACTGCAATGAAATCACAAACCCAGCCGATCATACACGTAAATTGAATAAAACTGCGCTGTAATTTTTAACAGATTTGACTTTGACAGCACAGTTTGACACTGACGGCTGACAAATGTCAAGACTAGTTTACAGATTATTTAAACATAAAGATTATCAAAACTTACGATCGTTTGAAACATTAAAGCAAAATAAGGTTTTACGATAAATTGTGAATAAAATGTCATTTACATAACTACAAGATATAAAAATATGGACCCTACCCGGTCTTAATCCAAAATATCCTTCTACTCCTAAATTACCTGTATCCTAATATTTTTAAAGTTTTATAAATTTCTTAATTGCATTTTCCAATCACATTGTTCTGCTAGTCAGCGTTAGTGACCCTATAACAACTTTCTTCACAGTACATTGTTGCCCTCTTTTTTGACCGACTTTCCAAAATATTCAAGTATATTGAGGTATTCAAGTCGTCTGTATGTTTTTTAAATTAATAGGATGGGATTGCCATGTACGTTTTTTATACACATATATTTTTTAATGTTGTCTGGTTCTATTCTAAATATTTGGAATGAAACAAAATTTTGTATATGTTTTTAGTTTTTATTTATCATATAATTACAATACAATCACACTCTGCTTAGCTTGTTGCCTGGCTTTCTGGCGGACTTGTGCGGCGATTCTGTCGAGATCGCGTCTGCCCTGGACAGTGAGGATACGGCCACCGTCTGGTACTTTCTCAACCAACTTCAGGGCTTCAAGGGCCTGCAGTGCCTTCCTTGCAATACTGCCTGATGATCTATGAAATAATACATAACATGTTATCAAACATTTTTCTTATTGAATTTAGTAACATTTAACTACAGGAACTTTTAAAATTCATCAAACCTATAGAATATTGAACAGACGTCTCAAGTATGAATGGTTTTAAAATTTCACAATCTACCTTTAATTAACTGGGGTCAGAGTATTAGTAGTGTAGTGGTCCTTACTAAACTAAAATTCTCATAAGATTTTTTAGGTATGATAATAGAGAAATGAATACTTTTTAGTAATTAATAGTACATGAACGGAGATAATTAGAACCAGATGATCTATGGACCTACCCTTTATATTTGCTTAATGATTTCATATTTAACATTAAAAAAGGAAAGTTGTAGAGGCTATGATGGCTGGTGACATCAAATGTAATCATAGAAATATTGGCAATGGGAGTTAAAACAAAAATCCTAAAACACCAAGCCCATACCCATCTTCAAGGGTAATCCCTCATATAATGATTCAAGTTAAAGTACCAACCAGATAGCCTATTTAGTAGTATTAGTACACTATGTTGTATTACTACAAAATATTATGCATAATATCTATTGATTTCACATATTTTTCTATCCAGCAATATTGAATTGTATAAACATTTCACAGGTCCAATAGAATTGAATACATTGGAAATAATCTAATATAACTTTTGTACTTTGGATATAAGCCGTGGATTTCAAAATATGTTCTGATTGCTTTTGCAATTATAAACTTTAACAACAGTTTAACATACTTATTCCTATATTTAGAAGCTAGTTACAATGTGAAAAAAGCAGTAGAATATCTACTCACAATTCAAAATTATTGTAACAATAATATTTAATTTCCAAGTTAATGATTTAATAAATTGTTGCCTTAAATTAATTTTGAATTACCTGCAGAAGTGTGATGGGGTTACTCCATTACGTTTACGGCCTCCAAATATTTTAGTGACAGTTTTTACTCCAACCGGTGAGCGGATGTAAACATGACGCAGCACAGCGGCACAACGGACATAGAACCAGTCGGGATCATAAGGAGCTAGCTCCTTGAAGCGACCAGTCTTCACCAGATCCATATGTTCTGGAACCTTTACTTTGCCCGTCCTGTAAATTACAAATTATGAACAATATAAAATTTTTATACCACTTGAAAATTTTGATTTTCACAACTTTAAAAGAAAATATACGTACTTTTTCAAGTGGGCAGCGACGGTCTTGACGACCTTGTCTTGTTCGACATCCTTAAGAGTCACGGAACGCATCTGAAAAATTAAAAACAAATACAGTGTAAATTATTTCTCTGAAAAAAGTAGCTAAATTACTTTAGCTAACACAGACGGTAGCCCAAGAAAACGAAAAAAAAAAACAGATCTTAGATATTCGTGTAATACATTTTTTGAGTCACTAACAATTCCTAACGTAACATTTATAGGTTAGGTTGCTTCTCTTAAATTTTGTTTGTAGCGGTTGCAAGTAGCAAAAACCTTTCTTTTTATTTCAATATAAAGCAATACAAAGATTGCATATTGCTCTATATTAATCCCCAAATATTATGAACACATTAATAGAAATTTGAAGCTTGCGAGGTCCTGGTGACGAGATATATGAAGCATGTTTGTAACACTGACAGCACACTAACATTTATAAAAAGAAGTGGACATAAAATTTAAACCATTACCTTAGTATTAAAACTCACTTTTATACCACGAAAACCTTTACTATTACTTAATTACTCTTTAAAACCATGCGGGAAAGACTTAAAGACTCACCTTGCCTTGTGTTGGCAACCGGAAGAAAGAACGAGACAACTAGTTCAGTGTTGACATATGGAAATAACAAGTTTTAAAAAAAAAGTTAAATAAATCTATGCCCAAAAGTAAAAAAAAGGGTACAATGTTTGGTAAAGGCTACAACAAACAGGAAACAAAATTATTGTATACTGTTTTAGGGACGAAATACGGTATTTTGTTTTAGAGTTAGTAAAATTAAAAATTAACCATAACATCACCTCCCTCACCTTATCCTGCTCTCGTAAGGTCGGCGCACCGGGTTTTCGTCCTCCAAATAACTCTATCACCCGTCATCTCAGTCATCACTCCCTTCTTGATCATGTTACCTTTCACGAAATCCATCCATCTCTTTCTAGGTCTACCTGGGTCCACTTCCATCGGTGTACTCCTCCACATTCATAATTAAATTAACGTCCTTCTTGTTACATGCGGGTCGCATATTGCCAAAAATCAAAATAAATATTTTAACTCAGAGCGGTTTGGCTGAAAGTCGTTTATATCAAAACATCAATAGAGTTTTCAATTGATTTGATTGTGGTCTATGCTAATTTAAAAAGTTTGCGTAATGTCTTTGTTTATATGTCAAAAATTGGAAAATGGCCGCGAAACATAATTCTATTGTGAACGATGGTAAATGTATTTTCATTACATTTTCTCTGCATTATATTTTAATATTCATATTTTGCTTTTGTCTTTTAGAGTCACAAGTCTATTTGGGTCAAGATGACTTGTTACCATTGGAGTTTTAGTAATTTTACTTTCTTTCAGGGCAAACAACATCAGAAGATATTCCATTGACATCCTTAGAGGAAAGTCTTCTTAGTTTAGAAAAGCTTGATAGAGCCTCGCCAGAACTATGGCCTGAACAAAGTAAGGAAATATCATTCAGTTGTAATCAATAAATTTTGCACCTTATGCAAAAAGGAAACGGATTTTCAAAAATCCGCGCGTGTTACGTTTCATTTCTAATGTTGTCACTCCGTCCACCATTACGATAATCCATTCACTTTCCTAATTTCAGTTATAACGTCCGTATTTTAAACATTTTATTTAAAATGGGTGACGGTAATAACAATTTGTCGATAACTGACGATAGTACACAACATTCAAACGACTCTTTCGCAGTTCCTGGTGTTTCGGAGTTTGCGAGTTTACAGAATGTCGACCAATCTCCTCCGTCGTGGAAAGGACTTACCAAAGAAGACTACGCTCACATGCGACGTAAGTTTTTGTACACATAATTATTTTTAACTAGCTCAGAATTATAAATTACAAACCCAAAATGAAACCTAATGTCGCCTCAACCTTGACTTAACATAATGAAACATAGTGCAAGTATAGTAAAAGTTGTTTACATTTTTCAGTTACTAATTTTGGGTTTTAGCAAACATCGTTACTTTATCTATTAGCAAATTCTATTGTTTAGTTAAATTCCAACATAAGATGTTAGTTCATTTTTAGTTAGCATTCCAGAACTGCTCACACCAAGTATAATTAAATTTTTAAATTTTGCAGAACTCGGATCACTGACAACAAGCGGTCTGATAATGGAAGTGAAAAGACTTCATGATGTCGCTTATCAGCTTGGGCTTGAGGAGGCCAAAGAAATGACAAGAGGAAAGTATCTAAACATATTCAAATCTCGAAGGCAGAGATAACTAATTAATGTGATTTAAAATAGAATAGAAAAATGTTTAAATATTAATTGTAGCATATTGAGGTTTATTCTTAATGTTATTCTTATGTTCTTTTAACTTTACTTTAAATTGTTAAGTTTAGTTTAGTTTTCTAGAATAAGTAGCATGCAAGTTTGTTTAATTACATGAAATGAATTGTTTGAATCCACAACAGAGTAGACATATTAAAAATGTTAACAACACTATTGTTGACTTTATTGTTCTATCTTCAAATTGTTTTTTTGTAAGAAGTTTTAAGAAATGTGTGTCCTAGAGGTAAAAAAAAGAAAACAATGAAATTAACACAAATTAATAAATATAAATTTTATTATAACATACTTAAGGCGAAAAAAGACAAGAACTAATTTGTAAATCTTAAAATGGCATAACTTTTCTCATTACCCTTCATCCTCTATCTATAAATCTTATTTTCAAAGGCTTATTTGGTTTGGCGATAAAACTTCGAGTAGGTTCGATATCGCCATAGTGATACTCCAGCTTGTACTTTTGTAATACCTGACAATTACAATCAAATTAGATTATGGAATAAACGTTTCTTTTTTTCAAGCTTTTTTTTTTACATACCTTAGTAATAAGCAGTGTTGCCATGACTTCCGCAATATTTTGCCCTAAACATTTCCTTGCGCCGTATCCAAATGAAATCGATCCAAATTCATGATTGTTCTTGGACTCGTTGTCCAGCCACCGCTCGGGGTAAAACTTTGCGGCGTCGTCATAGTTGTTCTCTTTCAGCGCGGCGTCTTGTATTGACATCATTATGAGAGTACCTCGAGGTATACTATGCAACATTATTAAAAAGATACAATTTAATGTACAAACACAATGTAAGTAGATGAAAACCTTAGAAAGGGCTGAATAAAAAGATTTTAATAAATTCAAGATTTTTTAAAGTAAATGTTTGGGAACGAATATAAACCAACTCCCATAAGGAAACATGGTAAATTATAATGCACTGAAATAATAAAACATATTGTTCACTTACTTGTAGCTATCTAAAACTATATTCTTTGGTAAAATTCTTGTTAATAACGGTATTGGTGGAGTCAATCTGAAAACGATAGTTTTGATTAACAATAGGGAGTCGTTAGTTGAATGGTTAACAAAGTGCTTACCTTAATGTTTCCTTGATGGTTGCCTGGACGTATGGCATTCTTTCTTTGACTGTATTGATATCTTTTGATAACAAATCTGGGGTGAAGTTTTGCTCTATTTCTTGGTAAAGTAATCTCTGTACTCTTTGATGCTTCGCTATGAAGTACAGTGAAAACGATAACGCCGAAGTTATCTATGTAAGAAAGCATTATTAAATAAAGGAACTAAACACTAAACATATTATAAGTTTCAAATTTAACATTGGCTAACCCTAAGTCGTTTGACCACTGGGTATGGAGAAAAGCGCGCGCATACTGTGCCCCTCCCTCGCGTCTCTTAACGTGTTGCCGAAAACTAAGTTCTATCTCTTGTTCGAAAATACGAACCGTTATAAAGTTTGGATAGAACTGTACGTATTTTGTGATATAGATATTTAGTACCGTGTTAACACCAATCAAAAGCATGTCCATGACGACCGTCGCAATATCCTCCACATTCATTTTCTCTTCCCCAAGTAACATCGACCCGATGAAGCGATTACCATCTAGTAAGATAATAACATCACTAATTTTAGTTAATTTTAGTTAAATCAAACTATAGTAATGAAAATCGACGTTTACCTTTGAATTTGTCTTTTTCATTACTTAGCGCAATATTTTGTTCCACTTCTAGGACATGCTTGCCAATCAAACTGAATTAAACATAAAAAAAATGTTTATGAAATTTGAATGAATAAAACTTTAATTCATCAGTTTAATATCGATTCAACCTAGGTCACAACTTACATATATACATAAACCAATAGGAATAATCTAGAAGCATTATGCCCGGCTTACATTTAAGGTCAGAAATAGAAATAAGTGTGGGTTTACATTTTTTTTTTTTGCAATCCAGTGCTGATTTCGATTGCTGGACTGGAATAATGTGAACCAGGCATTAACGTGAATAATTGTCTTTGTTGCATTTTTATTATTGAATAAAGGTAGTCGTAAAAAGAGAAGGGTGGGTAGTATTAAAAAACATATTTCATAAATAACACATGTAACTATTCAGATATATATTTACCTTTACCGTGATTGAACTTTTTAAACGTAACGTTGATGGAGTTTTAAATTTGTTAACTGTCATTTGTCAAAAGTTAAATATAGTTATACAAAACTAAAGTAATAAAACAGTAAAATTCACCATTAAATTCAGGATTATGTTCATCATCATCTA
>JAOCNA010000006.1:5424863-5436283 GCA_026546675.1 Papilio helenus
GGCTACTTTTTTATCTTCATATTGCGTGGACGAAGTCGCGGGCAACAGCTATTTAAAATAAAATAAAGTGTATTTTCATTCATGTTGCAAATTATATACCAACTTACATTAGTTTTTCAATTATTTAGACAAAGACATTAACATAACAAACAACGTGAACACAGTTTAGTCTAAATTTAACTTAGTTTTAGTATATTATTTTAGCTACTAAATTCAGGCCATAAGTCACCTCTATTACTGTTAAATTTTCCAGCATACAATAGTGAAAATGTCTGCTTTTAAATGTCCACATTTGACTATTAAATGAATATCAAGGATTAGTAATTGTGTAGATTCATTTTAAATTCTCTATTACAAAGGAACTAATGTGCTTTATATGAACACCCTGTGTACACAGACGAGAGAATTACCAGTCACAAAAGGCAAGAGTAATCAGTATGCTTTGCTCGAACAATGGTGTACATGTGGCCTAGACCTGTAGTAAAATATGACGAGTGACAAATGCCAGCTCAAAGATGTACTCACGTTCTGACATATCAAGTATATGCTTTGAGGAATATTTAACAAATTCTAACATCCATGTGTTCTATTAAATTTAAATAATCTATGTTGAAAAATATTTAACTAATCATAGATTGCAGGTGAAATAAACACTAATAATAGTTCTTCTCTACAAATGTAATTCACGAACCTGCAAATTGATTTGGCGATTTTTAAGAAAACTTGGCTACGGCGAGAGATAATATACAGCCCTAAAAAAAGTAATATATTAAATGGCCTAGTCACCCCTTATTAGGGTAGGCTCCGAGTCCCTCGGTGGGGACGTATAGAGAGCTGGTGATGTATCGAACTAGATCTTACCAGTGTTAAGTCTATGGATTTCTTAAACAGACAAAATTAACATAATACAAAATCTTTTGCTGCTGGATCCGTTAGTTTACATATTTTTTTTTAGAATTCCATATATTGCTATGTACTTTGAAACTTTACTAATCGCCCTTAGTAATTAAGATAAACATCTGCATTAATTTTTTATAATTAACAAATTAACAACCGTATAATTATTTAGTTAATTTAATTAATTCATGTGTAAATAATTGAGTAATTAAATTGTTTGCTTCCGAAACCCTTTACAGTAGCATAATGCGCGTGTATGTTAAAAAATGCAATTAACAAAAAACACATTTTTAGTTTAAAAACATATGGATAATCCGTGACGTTGTTTTATAACAAAAAGAGAGTAAATGTAAAAGGTAATAAACTACGCATGTATCTACAAAATATATTTTATGTCCGGCCCTGTCACTTGACGAAAAGGATAGTTATGTGACACTTTACTAAGAATGTAACTATTAAAATTATATCAAAACTAATTATGATTGACATCAATGTTTGACCTTGGGGTAATGTGCACAGGATCCGCAACTGACTGCCGGGTTCTTTGACCAATTATCAAGCCCACCCGAAAGTATAACAGTTCTAATTAAATTATTAATTACATGCATTGGAAATTGTCAAGCCACGTGTAAATTATTGCTATCACACTAAACGCAGACTAAAAAATTGCGTTTTCTGAATATTAATTTAAACGCAGCAGCCTTATTTATAAAATGATTTAACTAAAATAATAATTGTTTAATATCTTACAAACGTATTTCAAATATTCTAAACTTGCAATTCGGTTATACACCGAGCTAAGTCCACCTTTCACTCTGGAACAGGACTCCTCGGTGCGTTCAAAATCAAGTACAGTAAGCTTCAAGGCCAACAATAATAATATGTATAAAATACCGGTGTATTAAATCTTATTATCTTTGAAAATATTTTTAATTTCACATTTCGTCGGAAATTTCCCAGTACTTTGGTATTTATTTATTAAGTAAATTCGAGATATTTAAACATCGGTTTTATGAAAGTCGTGTTAAACATGACCTTGCCCGAAAATAATTGAATCTGCTCGGTTTTCTAGAACAATCTCTAAAAGTCTCGATCGTCACAATGTTCTGTATATGAATAATTATTCAATAAACGTTACGTAGTAATATTTTTCTTTCTCGTTGCATTTATTCAATAAGCTTCAAACGATCGTGGATTTTAAGCCGTGTAAAGTTATTTTTAAGAACAATATTTTTAAATGTAAATGGACGAGTTGCTCATAGTTGATAATTAACAATTTGCAAGTACTTAAAATTAATTTGTAAAACATATGCCTCATTTTATGGTTATTATACATTTATTTGTATCATGCAATTGCTACAAGATGCGATGGATCGGAACGTGAATTCATTGTAAGCAAACTTTGTTAAACATCAGTAAAATAAAAGCATAAAAGATCTTGCAAAAGACGCCATACTACGTATTTATGCAAAGTTTGTATTAGGTATTTTTAATTTTTCAATAAAAATTAAATTTCAATATTATTTGGAACGAACGCGATTAACAAAAGAATAACTAACCTAATGAAAAATCCGACGTCTTGCCATTGCTTGAGTAACAATAAGGTAAAACGTTTAACTCTCCAAAGAGCCAAATTTCTAGCAGAATCCTGATCTTTCTGTATGTACCCTCCTTCGTCGGTTAATGATAGACAAGGCAACGTATCTGCAATTTAGGATGTCTATGGATAGTGGTCATACGGCTGTTTCAGCGAATTCTAGAAGCTTCCTGATTTGCCAATGATTGCAATATTATTGACAAATTTCTTGCTTTAGTTTTTGTCTATTAATCAAACCCTACCTGAGTTAATATTCATTCTAATATTGTAATTTGTCTACATGTATGTATGTTAAGGCGTCTACAATAATATTGTTTCTTTAATACTGTTTACAAAACACTCAAGGTGGTAGATAATACTAAGTAGGGTCACGTATTACCGTTTTATTATGCAGGTCAGGTTAAAGGCTATTTTACAGAAAAAAGCGAATGCAACTTAACTCTTAAACGTAGTCATTAAGCAGCGATTTAGTTAACATAATCCGATTTGACACAACATTTTATTCACACTTTTAATAAAATAAAAATTTGCATCATTGGTTATAATTTTTATGAAATAATTAAGAAAAAAAAGGAAAATATGAAATAATAACAGTTCCTAGTTATTAACATTGCAGCGAACCATAAATGCAAAAACAATTGAACAATGAAATAGACAAAAAAAAATGAATCAATATTTCTTACCAGCCAGTTACTTGACAAAAAAGAATCAAAGGACTTAAGTCCTGTAAATTCAATCTTTTATTTTTTGTTTGAAAATTGCTTTGCCTTTTCATTATCTGTGGTAAAATGATAAACAAAATATTAGACTTCAAGCGGACTGGCCGAAAATAATCAATAAAAAGCTGGCTTAATTGTCGTTGTTCCAAAATTATTTTGCCTTTTTTTATTATCTATGGTTAAATGTCAATACTACACTAAATTGCAATATTAGTAAAGATTAAATTAATACGTTCGCGAAAAATATTAATAGGATATGTACAAGATTTGTGTTCTATCGAGATTGTTTATAAAATTTTCTCTTATTCTAAATGATTTGGCTCTTTATTGTCTATGCAAATCATAGTTTTACGATGGAAACCTACTGGCTTAAGAGATTACGCCTAAAAAAAATAAAAATAGGCCAGATTTGCGAGTAGACTGCGCTATATGATGTATCAAATGAAAGGAAGCAGGAGCGAGGGGGCGCATTGTTCCATACAGCTTTTATATAAACGAAGCGAGCCATTTCGCAATCATTCCAAGTTGGATTCTCGCCGCGTCCTATCGGGGAGCGAGAGCCGCAACGGTTTCGCGCGCAAAAGTGACAGATCTTAAAGAATAGCGTAGTTTTATTTACTTATTTAATTAATCAATAATAAATTTACGCATTCAATATGGCTGTTACAAGTGCTAGGAGCATTGTGAACATCAAAGAAAAACACTTCGAACCTGAAAATGCTAGGATTGATAAATACACGGTAACTATCTTTTTAATTTTTATAAAAACATCTCATACGCACACTTAATTGTCTTATATTTTAAGCACAAAAATTAAAAGGTAATAATACCCTACTTCTTATTTATATTATAAATACTAAAGTTTAGATGGATGGATGTTATTTCGTAACTCCAGAACGGCTAAACAGATCTTGCTGAAATTTGTTACAAATATAGAACATAATCTGGGAAAACTCATAGGCTACTAATTAAGTTTTTTCTTTAATTCCGCATGGACGAAGTCGCGGGAGAGAGGTAGTATTGTAATTCGGCTCAGCAATAGAACATAGTCTGGAAGAACATATAGGCTACTTACTATGTTTTATTAAATTTCACGATGACGAAATCGCGTATAAAGCTAATAATAATAATACGCATGAAACAAAGAAAATCGCTGAAACAATCCACCATGACATAATCAAATTCAAAACATATGAAATGTCAATGAACATTGCCGGCCCACTTAATACGAAAACATGAATGAACTCAAAAATAACGTAGTCAGTAATTAAATTTATAAATAGCTTTTGAATCTAATTTGAATTTTTAATGCATAACATGAATTTATCTATTTTAAAACGAACTCAGTAAGAAGAGTTGTTACCAATTTTATTTTAAGTTAAGATGTTTTATAGTTAAAAATAACATTTTAGTATTTTAATAAGATAAAATGTCACTTTCAATGGCACGGATTTTTAACAGTTTTTTACCTACATCATTGTTCAAATTTCGTAAACCTATTCGATTATTTTTCTTAATTTTACTAACTAAAACTTTTATTGATCACAATTTATTTATTAATACGTTTTAACAATCTTAATCTAATCTATACTAATTCATAGACAAGTTGTTTTAAAAAGTTGTCGAATTTAGTCAGGTTATATTTAAATTAATTACTTGGATAGTTACGGTCTGAATGTACCCTTCTATTCTGTCTGATATACGGAGGTCACGATTAACTGATATCTACGAGTTGCAATGATATCCGCGAATGAAATCACAGACATTTGTTACGAATTAAACGTATATTTAACATGTTTTATCGTAAGTTACCACAGCCGGAATTACCTGTATTAAAATATACTGTTATCGGTTTTTTCAAGGAAGGGTTTTGTTTTTCCCTCCTCGAAAAGGGAAGTAGATTTAGCGGGGATAGGATGCGTAGATAAGGGAAATATCTTTCTGCGAGTCACTTCTCTGTGCGTTAGTGTAGACTCCTTGAAAGTTATTTATCAATCGATTTAATACTAACAGCAGATAAAACAAAGATTATAACCATATTTATTTTAATATAACTTTAAATATCAATAACTTCTCACGTAATATAATTTACTTCTTTCCTAAATCATTTTTTTAATCCTTGAATTATTTAAATTTACTTCTACGTCCAAATTTTAACATACAAGCAGGAAGGAATTGTACAGTTATGCTAATGAATCCATGCCAATTGAGACCTGAGATTGTAAACTTAAAGAATCTAAATTATTATGAAGCTAATAAATTATCATAAAACATAATACGTTAGAAAATAAGATATCTATTTTCTTAGATTTAAATAATATTGTACCGTAAAAAAATCTGATTCATAAAGGGCATAGGGCCGCCTAAAAAAATGCATTCTCTTTACTAAGCTTATCGAATACCATTAAAAAAATAAGTTTTCATGTACTACGGTGCATTTAAAAAACAACTGAAACTCGATCTCGCTGTAGATTGTCGAAATCAATAATTTTTCTTGTTGTTTAATTGTAATTTAAAAGGTAATAACAGATTCGACTACATGACTCATATTGACCATTCTTTTAGATTGTTCACTTGTAATGACATTGTTTATTCACTATCTATATCAATTAAGCGACTTTTACAAGAAATCCGTGTCACTGTTATCTTGCAAAGATATTAAAATAAAAACCACAAAATTTAATTCACTCGACAAGCGCTTTACGTTTCAACTTTGGAAATTCATTTTATAAAGTTTTTTAAATCCATTATTTAATGCTATTTTCGTCATATTTATTTTTAGTAAAAATAGTAAATCTTTTGATGGAGCGCACGCACACTGAAGTATCGCAGAACTGTTTAGTCGCGCTTTGATTCCTATGAGTTTATGTATATGGAGGTGCGCACACTACTCGATTTTTAGTTGTGCAACTAAACAGTTGAATTGACTGCAAAACAATCGACAATCGCACAACAGTGTGCGATTGTGTAGTCAAAGGTTTGCGACCGATCAAATTCAGTTGTTTTCTATTAAGATCTTTTTTACACAAACTCAACACATTTGTTAACAATAATTTATTCATATCGATGTTTGATTAACATTGGTTAGTATCTCAAAGGCCAATGTTCTGAACTAGGAAGGCAGTTTGTAATTAACATTACTCTGCGTAGTGATGCAATGAGATGATGTAGCTAGAAGAACACGTACTTATAATGTGTTAGGTACAGAATAATTTAGTGCATTATCACGTAAACGTATATTAAATAAAAAAATATGCTAGCTGGTACCCTAAGCGTCAATAACCTAATGGTTTGGGGTACGGACTACCGATCTTGCAGTCGAGGGTTCGTATCCCATTCGACTATTGTCGTAAACCATATCCTAGCACAACCTTAGAGCTTACTTGGAATGGTTAGAGGAAATATTAGTAAATTACCAACAACCTACTAATATTTGTATATATATAAAAAAAACTTAACTACCATAAACTAAACTGCAAAGTGTGTTGAAACTTTGGAAGTATATTCTAAGCACAATACCAAAGGTTTTAATAAAAAAAAGTCATGCAATAATGTCCTCAGTAATAACATTTACAATATATTTTAATTTATTACATAAAGCTGACATAAATTATTTTTGGAGGTTTTAAAACTAAATAAAAAAATATCAATTTATTTTATAATTATATATTTTTAAAGCCAAAAGGCTGACTGATTAAATTATTCAATATTTATACGCTCCTAAGGCTATATTACCAAATTATGTAATACCTTGTTAAACTCTGATACTAAAACTAAGTAGTACTTAATAGGGGTACAAATTACACAGCGTACAAATTACACACTTTAACGCATTTATACCGGGCTTTTATTAAAATAACATTTGGTATCTTATATACAAAAATTGTTTTAAAAGCTAATACATCGATTTTATACAATGACTAGCTATCGCCCACGACTCCGTCCGCGTGGAATTAACAAAAAAGTAGCCTATCTGTTCTTCCAGACTATCCTCTACGTCTATGCCAAATGTCATAGAGATCTGTTCAGCCGTTTAGGTTACAAACTCTAACAAACATCCATCCATCCATCCATCCATCTAAACTTTCGCATTTATAATACTAGTAAGACTGCTCTACGCCTATCACAAATTTTGTGAGGATCGGCTCAGCAGTTTAGGAGATACCTTCTAAGAAACCATCAAAACATACAAACTTTCGAATATAGAACATAAGTAAGATTTTAACCCCTTCGGTAGCGCATTTATAACGTATACATTTTGACATCTGTCTTCACGGCTAAAATTGACAAACATATCTCAAATGCAACGTTACTCAGATATGTTAGTTATTACTATTGTATCAATGAGATACCAATCGACCTTATCAAATGGCGATTATTTCAACTATGCCCACTTCCACACAATGACCTCGGCGTAGGCAATCGTGTTCGTGACTTAACATACGTCTAAATATTTTATATAGATATCTGGCTATAATCTAGGGCTAGGAACTGACAGCCTAGACTAAAAAAGCATTTAGGACGTTAAATAAATTCAACAACACACCTAAACTAGCTAACTTCTTTACAACACATTATATTTGTCTATGTTCCTCTATCCTAATTTTGCCATTTAAAGTTTGCTGAAATTTACTTAATCGGCATATATCTCGAAGTCAAGTTAAGTACAAATACATTTATGATCATTTTACTGTTAGAGTTATAGCGCGAATTCTTTGTAGTATTAAGAAAATTGTAAATAAAGAGCCGCGTGAACTTGTATTGTGCAGATTTTACTGACCACACCGCTTTACTAGTCACGGCCGACAGATAGCATTTGTTTAAAATGACATATCATCGCCACTATGCGTAGTTCACAGCGAATCTTTAAAATTGTTTAATGGTACCTTAAAAAGGCAGTGATATTTTACTAAATCTACGCTAAGTGATTAGTTAAATCAACATTAAACTGAGTACGGCAGTTTTAATCGTAATTAATGTAACCTTTTAACGCGCGAAAAACGCAACCTATGGTAATGACATTAACACATAAATTCTCAGGTGCACTGAACAAGAAAGGTCATAGAGTAAGTTAAGCCTAAAAAAATAATTTAAGGCAAGATAAAAGAAGCCGCGGTTACAAATTAGTTTTGCATTTCAACAAAGTAAGACTTATTTTGAATGCACGCTTAGTATTTGCTCAATGATTTTGTAGAACAAATTTAAGTTATTATCGGCATGCAACTGTAATGCAGTTAAAGTGCGTGCATGGATTCAACAATAAGTATATTTACTATTGTAAAGGAATATTCTTAAATACGCACTTCATTTAAATTTTAACAGCTTACTGGTATCTTTTTAAAAACGATTACACTTACTGTAATTAAATGATGTTCTTCCTACAGACGGGTTTAAAACGAATAATAAATATAAAGCAACATAATATATTTCTAACATGATAGATATGGGCTTTACCATTTCTGCTAGTGGAAGTCTTTTAAAAATGATACTATAAATAGATACACAGGAAGAAAAACTTCATCATAAGCCTAGTTTAGGACCAGTAAGGTATTACTGGTTACAAGTTTCCGCCCATTGTATTTTTAGTCTACTATGTATTATAGCAAATCATGTGAAATGCAAAAACACCGGAAGTTGCTCAGGATAACTTAGTTTCCGCATACTTAGTGCTGACATAGTGCACACGACATAAGTTGAAACTTTTACATGTATCAACAGCAGCGTTTTTTTTTTGACCCGTCCAATGACATTGAAACAGTTTTAAATAGCTAATTTTTTTTAAAACATTAGTAGATTTTTCTTTGTCAATTTACTAATATTTCCTTTAACCATTCCAACTAAGCTCTAGGCTTGTGCTAGAATATGGTTCACGACAATAGTCGAATGTTGGAATTCGAACCCTCGACCGCAAGATCGGTAGTCCGTACCCATTAGGCTATTGGCGCTTCAACAAATAAAAGTTGAATTCGCTAAAAAAAGTTAAGTAACAGTCCTTAGACATCTGCAACAAGATTTTAGATGCGTTAACCTATATAAACAGAGGGCACACAATAACAGGATATTCCTCTTCCCATATCTATCATTTCCAAACTTACTAACATTGCTAACAAGTCTCTACGAACATGATATAAATTGCCTTACTATACAAACGGTCAATAAATTGGAAAGTCATAGAAAACGCTGTAGGCGTTCATATCTACGTAGAGTGTATGAATTAACAATTTGTTGCTCAAAGCTTCAGTGTAGCCGAAGCTCTCGTAGCGGCTGCTTGCTACGAACTCGCGGCTCCAGCTACGCGGCAAAGTTCTACAGCGTAGTAATATATCTTGATTTTTTAATTTTAATTATTATTGTCGGTTACTGGTTATAATATTAACTTTAACTATAAAGTATATAAAATTTTATTTGATTAATTGTTCAATCTAATGATGTGAAATTGTGATGAACAGTAACTTTTAGATGTAATGAGAATATTTGGTAAGTTACTATAATTTTGTTAAGTGTTAAACAAAGTAAAAAGATGTAGTAAAATATTTAAATTTATCTTTTTAATTACACAGAATCTTACTTCTTATTCTACGTCATAAAAATATCTGTTTACTAAATAAATTGGTCTAATCAAAGTCTCTCTAATAAAGATATTTGACACCAATATGCCAAAGATAAAAAAATACATGCATAAATATTTTTACATAAATGAAACGTTATTAAAAAGCTTTATTAAGCTTTCTTTTGACCTTTAAGTTCCTACAGGACGTAATACAATAAAGTCGCCGTTCTAACATTCACTTATATTGAAGGAGAAGTGAATTTGAAATAAATATTTAAACAATAGCGACATATAAATTCAAAATGTAGCAAAATTTTCAAATATTCACACAATTTGTTTCTTCAAAATTAATACAAAAAATTAGCAAAAAAAAATAGTCAATGCAATAGAAGTATAGAATACAATACACAAATGAATTGTTCTCATATAATGAATATAATCGTCCATAAATTAATTATCTATGAAGTTAACAATATCCATCTCTGACTGAAATATTGTGGTATTTGCATGGCATAATGTTGTTTAAAAGTTACTTATTTGCATATTTGCAAAATGTATTATAAGACGTTTTCACATTTCAAAGTTTTCAATCTGAAATTTAATTTTGTATCGTTATTACGAGTTTGTTAATGTTAATGAACCGCCATATTAACTTAGATTATGTATAGACAACTGTTTAAATGTCCATTGTAAATTGATCTTTAATTTAAATGTATTTGTATATTTTATTAGAGACCAGGTTAAATGGTTTTTAACCTTTGAAATGTTAGTGGCCTTATTTTGATATTGAAATTCCCAGTGTACGGTTTACGGCATTCGTTTAAGCTTTATTCTTCATGTTGTCGCTTTAAGAATTAGACTGATTTAGCGTAAGCGTTCAAATGTATTATTAGTTGAATTGTAATAAGACGAATAAACGATATCTCGATCGAACAAACATTTCGATTTATTAAAAAACGAACCCATAAATATTTACACCGAATTTCATTTAAAATGCATTTTTTGTAAATAATGTAAGAATATTATTAAGTTTATTAACATTATTTTTATTTACTTCTGATTAGTTCCGTCACAAAATGGATTTTAATGTTTCCAGTCACAATGTTATTTTTTAAAGTTGATTTCATGTTTCTCGACCATGTAGTAAGTTTTAATATCTCTGGTTACAAATTTAAAACCCGTTATAACAACATCTAATGGACAGTTGTTAACTTCATCTGGGACATAAGTGCCGTTCACACTTAGCCAGTACAGTTGGTCAGTAGCATTGAATGTGAAAGCTAACTGTCCTCAGTAAGTCCATACAATCTATGACTGACCGTCGCAATTGTCCAACTGTACTGTCCAAGCCAAGTTAGGCCAAGTGTGTACCGTGCATTACGTTTTTGGTCACCATATTCGATGTTTGAAAAAATGTTTTCACAATTTTATGATTCATTGTTACAATGTTCGTGGTCAGTATTTGATGAAAATATTGTTTATCCCAAAGAAATATTTGTCTCAGTTGTATATTTTTGAAGGATATACTTATTTTTAAATAAGTTTATAAAATCAGATTCAGGTTTATCATGTCATTGTGCATTTGACCAAGTTGCACTACCTGATGCTGAATTCAATTTCTATGATACCGACGGGTCTATCCTAAAGGCTGGGAATA
>JAOCNA010000006.1:5550559-5561192 GCA_026546675.1 Papilio helenus
CTTAAATTGGAAATGAGGGGAGCGAATACACTTGTATTGGGTATTGTGAATATTGTAAATCTAATACAAGTGATGTTTATGTAGGGATCCTACAAAAAAGGGGGTGCTCTCAAAGGATGTGCATTCCATTTCATTACACGCATAGCATGCATACATACATGTATGAATAGTTATGATAAAAACGATGTTTTTTTTCATTTACTTATACTACTCCCTGCGTTCTATAACAAAATGAACTTCAAACAAAATTACTCTAATAATATCTTCACAAATCATGTCGTACTATTATCGGGAGGAGTAGACATAAATTACAAATTTCCATTAGGCTCACCTCTTTTTCCACTTTCACGTTAGTAAATCAAAGCAAGTATGCAAGCATTCATCATCATCAAGCAAAGCAAGCATGCTCGTCGATTTATAATAATATGAAAAGTTGTTTTGAACTTCTTTACTGCTTATTCGACTGCAGCTCGTGTTTATGACATGAAATAAATGTGACTAAAATTGCTGATTATTGTCGTTTACCTGCTAGCGCCTTGATGCGCGATCGTTCGTAGAGCCTCGATGATGAATTGCCGCCGTCGTACTCGAACTCGTCGATGATCTCCTGGCCGTGGCCGATGGACGGGTCCCAGCGGGACACCGAGATGTCGGTCGTCATTGCGACCTACTGCCGCACAACGCCGCGCCTCGCCACGCTCAACACTCTGTATACAACAGAAAAACATAACATTATTACAAACTTTCAAAGACTTTAAAGATATTTGTTTAAAACGATAATAAACTATGAGATCAAGTCAGCATAAAGTCGTTATTCGTGTAAGCTTTCCTGATTTTAATCAATTTTAAGATATAGTTAATATACCTCCCTAAATCCCAATAATAATGAGATGTTCTGAATGATTTACATCACGATTTCTCTATAAAATCCTAATTGCAAGTAACTTGAAGCTAATCACATTTCATAAACATCAAAGTTAAGTAACACTAAGTAGGATGTAATTATGTCATAAAACGTATCATCTTGCAAGCTATACAAGAAAAGATGATTTATTGAGGCTTTCCTCGAAGCAATTACAAATTGTACTTTGTATAACGCACATTTATCTATACGAAGCACCTAACACGATAAGAAAAACACTTATAATAGTTATAAATTCATACAATTAGGGCATTTACATGAGCAAGGTCATCCTGCCCTAGGAACGATTTAGCGCATATTTGATTAGGATTTTCATTTAAGATTTAGATAAATTATTTTCCCATTTTAGGACCTTTCGTCAACATAAACGCTATCTACCTATAAAAGGTACCTATGGTAGTTATCTGATTATCACTAATAATATTTACAGCTAAGAATATATCTTAGATCAAAATAACAATCAGTGTCACCAAGAACTCAAGACCTGTGTACATTCACACGATTAGATAAACAGTTCTAACGTTCACCTTTACACAAATTATGAACACTGAATATGGTGAATTGACCCAAAATAACACATTCACCTTGAAGTCGACGCTGAATAATAAACAATTTAACCGGTTAACAAAATATTACGCAAACGTCTCGTTTCCAACACAACACACACTGCCCACTGCAACGCCCCACCGCGCACCAAAATGTTACATGCACTTTACATACAATAATTCTACATGACGTCATTTTTGATAAGATTAGATATTACGCTGTTAATATCACACCTATATCTTTTGTTCTTACACAATATACCCTTACAGCACGTTTGCTGACAGGTTTGGCAATCGATTTCCTTTACCTTCTGAGAAATACGTTACGCCAACAATTTGAATACCAACAAATAACTAAGAAGTAATTGTAAGTCATGACCACTTAAACAGTCTTATCTGTCCGTTCGTTCTTATCTGGGAGTAATTATGTCAGCATACCTATTCGAAAGTACTGCTCATTAAAAACGTAAACACTAGAAATTATTAGAGATATTAAGTATGATACATAGAGTCAAATTTTACCAAGATAACTTTCAAAAGGACCAGGAAGCTTTACGCAACTCCTGCTAATTTAGAGCGATAGTGAAATCAATTAGTATGAACACAATAATAATGGCAGAGGGTCGCTAAGCAACTCATAAATAGTCTACGGACGTATTAGCACCGCTACGTGCAAACAATACCATTGTTGCTATGAATTGTGATGCCGCTCACGATGCTACTGTTCCGTGACTCATAAAATGCACAATATCATGGATAGGAGAATAAAAATGTGGTCACTGCGCCTTTTACTCTAATTATAATTGGCTAAGATTGAAGGCCGAGACAACCTGTAAATGAATCTATTCAAATGGATTCACCAATGGAATTAGTACAATATACAATCATGTCACAATAATTATTTTTACCATAGAGTCTGCAAACTGAATGTTTTCTCTGAACCAGAGAAAATTCGAACCATCTTTCTTTTTTCAAGCATCGTGTAAAGAGAGAAAAGGAAAAAAATCAGTGCAACCGTGAATTAATTTGGAAGAGAAGGCACCAAAGGTCAATAAAATGAATCTCATGCTCAAACGTCATATCGTTTGAAACAGATATAAATAGCGACGGCAATAAATGACTGTCGCCGGCCGGCAACGTAAGACCTTGCCCACAATGTTTACTCGCGAGAAGGTCGACGGTGACCATACAATTAAATCCTACATGTTTATATTTTTCTAAAAGGAAAGTTTACTCTAATTTGCATCGTACTAATAAAAATTACTTTAAAAATCTGATAGTTATTGAAATACAAAAATCAATCTTTAGCGACTTAATAATTACTTAGGAGACCCTCATTGTAATAGTATTGGAAAGCTACTCCAAAGGATTATTTAAGTAATTAAATAACCTGAGTGTTACTGTCAAAAAGCTGGTCTATTAGATTACGCTCTTTCACCGAACATATCATCGAATAGTCTATGATGCGATTTTATGTTGCAAAGCGAGTCTTTTGTTTATATGGGAATAAGTTTTAATTTGCAAATCAATGTAATATTCGTTTGTTCGCTAAGCAATGGTAGGATCAGGGCATGCGCACTGCCGATATTGCGACCTAGATACGCTATCAAGTCTAGTGCTCGCTAATACGCTATGGCCAATATCCATTCGTTACAATAAACCGCGCCTTTGTCATAAATAAAACATTTGTGTACTTGTAGAGCAGACAAAATAATTTTTATTATTGTTTCTAATAAAATGTAATAATAGTGGATACTTAACTTGTCTTTTTAAAGGGACATTTATCTATACGTAGTAAAATTTAAAATGAAAAAATAATTACGTGCAAGTAATAAATTTTATTTTACGAACGTTAAAACCACGTCCCTAAAGTAATTAAGGAGTGTCTAATTAAAAAAACATTTTCACTTGGTCTCGTACTCTAATAGATCGGACATTTAATTTTATAATTAAAACTAAAATTAACGCCATATTTTAAACTCGTGATGCAGTTTATTAATTTTTTATAATAAAAATATTTCATTATTTAAAAAATATTTTAAAGAAAAAGTGACACATCTCGAGTGCAATAAGAAAAGTTTTAACGAGCCTTTAAACAATAGATTCGCACGCATTAACAATTTTCCACACAAGAAACAAAGGATTATTAACAATCGGTGTTATCGTATGGGAAATCAACTTATTCAAAAACCGAGGCCGAGACTCCTTAAGATAATAAAAAAACTAACATTCGAGACATGAACAAATCTGCAAAATTTATTCATAACAGGGCCAAATATAGAAATTCAGATGGGATTCTTGTCTACATCGCAGTTATTGTTCCATAACTTATACTTATGGCGAGATGATTTTTGCACAGTTTCCCGAGTAAATACTTTCTATTCTTGGTTTTTGGTTTAAGAGCTTGCTAACACTGTCCTTGAGAACTAAACATTCAAACATGACAAAAACAAATCTTCAGCACGTATAAAAACACAAATATTACTTTAAGATAACGTCATTGCTCACAAATTAACTCACCTCAAGATAACAATACAGTAACGTTATGTAATATTGTACGTGAGTTACATAAGGCAATCTATGATCATATGTATCAACGTAGATTTACGAAGTAGATTCATACTTTTTAATACTTCTCGAGAAACTCTCATCACTACACTGAAGTTTAATGTTTGTAGCAGGTAAGTGAAAATAATTCTTTTTTTACAACGAAGTAAAATATTAAACATTAGTTATAAAATCTCTCTGGCAGACCATCTCTAGGTTATATTTAAAATTAACCCTTGAAGAAACTGGATCCGTACAATTTTACGAGTCTGGAGGCCTCATGGTCAAAATTACTGGCAATAAAACATCTTTGATATAAAACACGGCATCAAAGTGTTATTGGTAGCGAAGTTTATATAAGAGCGGGCCGTATCGAGTTGGCAGGCGGTGGGGTCGATGACCTCCGTGGCAGACATGGCGTCGCACCATCGCACCACCATCGCGCGTACTCAAAACGGCAAGAAATCAACGTTCACTGTCGCACTCAAAAACTTATAATGGTCATTATAACTGTCCCAGAGTATAGATTTCTCATACGAAACATTCCCTAGAGACAGTTATTGTATTATCTAAAAGCTTAGCATGTTTCAATGAAAGTGAGTACTATCTAGGCCTATTACGAGAAGATATACAGATTTTTTATAGCATTTAAAACATGTAGATTATTGTCAATATTGGTATTACATTAATGAGCAAACTTGTCCATTATTGCAACGTGAGGAGTATCAGAATTTACGTAAACTATACACACGTAGAGAATGAAGATACGTGATCTTTATTTTAAATCTTCCATCTACTTTCATTTTGCCTGGTATCCAGGACTTGTGGCAGGACATTTATCGCGGTTGACAAGTGGCTTCTACCGAACAAGGGAACTGTCACCATCCTTATTAGGGGAGACACGAGGCGGTGGCGAGGCGGTCGTGCCGGTTTGGCGACGGATATCCTGCCACTGGTGCCACTACCACCCACACCTTTGTATGTGCAATTACTACATAGGTTATACGAAATTATAGAAAAGATAGAAAGCACTTCAAATACAGTCCAAGAAAGATAAACGTAGATGGTTTGAAGTCTTCAAGGAATTTAAAATTCCACGGCCATAAAGCGGGAAGTTTCGTCTAAGCTTTTGTAACTTATTTATAACTTTGTATACCAACGCCTAAAATACTTGATACAACATATAGACCGTTGTGAATCTATTTAATAAAAGATCTGTTTAATAAATAATTAAAAGCTAATAAAAAAAATATGAAAATGGAATCTATAGACATCAGACAAAAAGTAATTCTTGATTCCACAGAGTAATAACATACGATTATTCGATTATACGTTGTTACGTACGGTTACATATAACTAGTTGTAAACAAGCGTGTGTTATGTAAAAGTAGGAACACCGTTATGCCGACCGCACTGCGTGACGGAGCTTCGCCCCAAAGGCATGTCCGTTTTGACGTAGTTCGGAATGAATAATCCGTTATTATTTGTACACTTTCACTTTAAATATTTAGCATTTCACGATCGGAGACCCAACAGTTCATATACAAATTTATCACATTGTAACCACGATAACTACGAACTAAGGTACATTTTCACTATTAGGTTAATGAGAATGATATTGGACACGAATTAACAAAATATGACACTTGTTAATTATTTAATTTTTGCATTCACGAAACAAAAAGGGCTAAGACAATAGACTGACCTATTTTTACAGTAGAAAGCTACAGTTTGCGAAGCGTAAACACAACTACGCGAACTCATAACTATGCGCATAGTGACGTTCTCAATGAGAACAGGGAAACAATGCGATTTTAATCACTACACCACAATTCAGGTGTTGGCCTTATCTCGCTACGGATAGGGTCTATTTCAGTGCGTGACCGCATAACTGTGCGCGGATGTTGTTCACGGTACGCTACAGTTAGTGACGAAACATACCGGCCCGGAAACATCGATATAAAATCATCGATGTTGATAATAACAAGGGGAGAATTATCGATATAAAATATGACATATTACTTTCTTATCAATAAGGCCAATATTTCCTAAACGATAGAGTAATCTACTTTTATTAATATGATGAAGGATGCTTTTCGATTTTATAAAGCTCTAGCGAAGTCTTAAGCGGCAACATAATATTATATGAATAAATCCAAACTAAACAAATTGAAAATAGTGCTTTAGAAAGGAAATAAAGCAATATTTAACATCAATTCAATATCTTATCATCGGACTTATTGATAAGATTACGATAAAATATAGATATCACTATGTCGATATCTAGTAAGTACACAGCACTAGTCACGGTACAGTTACCGCCCGGCCAACGCAGACTGCGTTGCATTTTTAACCGGCGTAGCTTTTGTTTGTTTTTGTAATCAGACGGTTACTTACCTATCCGTTGTTCTACAACATTTTATGTGAAAATAAATGATTCAACTGGACTGGAAATATGTGGACAGGACCGAAGACCTTTCCGACACAATGTCAAATATTTTTTGAATCTGATGAATGTTTCATTGCAAAGTAAATAGACAAATAAGTTTCGCAGCTCTGTAATATAACATCAGGGGGAACATGACCTTCACCTGAAAGTAACTGAAGCGTTCCGAATTAATTACTTCCGTACACATCAACCTATGAATTGATTCCGCGGTGAAGAGGTTTCGAATCAAAAGGGGCGTTTATGTCGGAACGAAGAAAAAGCTGTCATTTCCAAACAATTGCCTATCCATTTATACACATCAATGTTGGAAGTACACGACTACATCACATGGCGACTATACAAACATACTCGCTCAATCGCTTCAATGCATTCGTCTCGCGATCATTATCGCGCAAATTATTTTCTCACGAACGCCTCAGACGCGTGAAGTGAATCAATTTTTAAACATAGCTGATTGCGTAAATGTACTTACTACAATTTACATTGATTGGGATAAAAAAAACATCGGTACTTACCAAGATCATACAGAAAACTAACATGATGGCGTATGCAGCTTTCGAAATCTGTTTGTGATTCAAGGCGACATAGAGTATGCTTGTAGTATGTTCTTCTAACTATTATGTCAAGTGATGGAACAATTTTAGCAATAAAACAAATAAACCTTAGTCAACGGCACGATTTCCAGCTTCCGACGAGTGTTGACATCACGGTCTCGGCGCTATATTTAGTGTTGTTAGCTCAGCACAAGTGGACGCCTAGACTGACGCGGGATTTCGCTGACACGTGAAAACTATCTCCGTTTTGTTGCAGCTTCGAGAGCCCTATCGTGTCTTTAGATGTCGTATTCTTAATCATATTTTTAGACAAAACAAGAATAGAGAATTCTTGTTAAGCTTAACATTTGCTTACAAACACAATAAAATACCGTATAAGTAAAAAAAACTATAAATTATGTTAATTTCATTTATGTTGTCTGACTCATCGTGTATCCGGATATAAATCTTCAAACTATTTTATACAAAACGTTTTAGATTTATGAATTCGTTTCATTCTATAGTGGTTTATTTTGTAGATATATAATGTGTATTGACAGGACTGGTTCACTTTAGAGACATTCGGTTTCAGGACGATCAAATTACAGAATACTACGCCTTGTTTATTGTATGCCCAAAATAATATCAAACTGTTGATAAGAACAGAGAAATGATGAACAAACATTTGAAGCATGAGACAAAGTAGCACGAAAATGTTGAGAATGCTAAAACACACCTGTTATTCGTTAACATAGAAGAATAAAAAATTACAGAGTAACATTGACGAGAAGCAGGCGGTAGGTAAGAGCGGACGAACTAACAGGTACTTCCCATGGCGGTGCGCGGACGAATCCATTAACCCAAATTTAGAACCGCGCCCGAGCCACAACATGCGTGAGCTAGACGCCTATAAAATATTTCCTGTCTCACTCTGTCATCAGGTCATTACCTAATGTGTTTTAAGGTACTAAGATTGGAGGAGAGGGGGTTCTTTATGGCTTTTGGGGAGTGGCATATTTACTTTCGAGGTCAATGTCATTATAAATTGGCTGTTGGTTTTTTAATTTGTAATTACTAACTTTATTGATTCTCTACGACGTTTTTATTCTGCAGTAATTTGTGCTTTATTTGAAGTCCACCATGGAAGACCCTTTTTAACTGGCTTGGATTTGACTCCTAATTTTTGTCAGTCATTTTGTGCCCTCACCCCTATCTCCGTGAAGCCAAATACATACATAACTTCCGCATTTAAGCATGGATAAGTAATCAGAATTCATTTTTAAACCATTCATATCTAATACAAAAATAAATGTGACACTACTATGGTTTCATTACCAAGAATTCGTTCGAAATCGTATACCAGGTGCAACCCTGTCATGATCGCGCAATTCCCCCTGTCTCGTAGTCCCCTTTCCTCCGTATTTACACGTGATATAAATAATATAAAGCACATACACGCACACATAGAACAGTACAGCGAACCGACGCGTGTCCGGTCAACGCAAGTTCAAAGGGGACATTTTGGTAAACAACGGCTCGTTGCATTTCGCTTGCGTCGGTTAATGAGAATCAGTTAATTGCACCAGACAGGTGTTGTTTAAAATAATGAAGCAATAATGAACAATGTTTATATAACACTTAATTAAGTTGAAGGTAAAGTTTAATGACAGATTTCCGGAGTATCGAATTTTAAAATGATTTCTTAATCGTACCAAGTTCCAGAAGAATCAATCGGGTTTACCTCGTGCCTTATTGTTAATTTGAAAACTGCAAAAGTCAAACATAAACCACTCTACTAAAAACAGGATCATATGACCAATTTTTGCTAATTTATTCCAAATCACTACAATTAGACAGGACTATTAAGTCCAATTAGGTTAGTGGCGCTTAATTACAATTATAATCACTGTAATGTTAAAGTTATCGTTGTGAAGTAAACGGATGAGTCAACAAAGATGATATCATCTTAATCTTGTCCGTTTAACTTGGACCTCAGTGCTCGGTAGCCTTGTGACGTGGACAGCGTGGTCCCGGCCGCGGCCGAGCGCGCATTAACAGGATTTCCACCCACACAGGAGGCCACTAGGGTTGCTAGGTGCCCTACATTTATAAGTACTAATACTAATACCATGGTAATAGTTTCGTATTTTCTTTGTTTTTCACAGAAAGTAAGAAATTATACTTCCTATCAGAATAGCACCAAATAAACTAGCATGTTGATTCACGGGAAACGGTGTGAGAAGAATACACTTGTTTTTCGCAGACATTAGATACGTCATATAAAATATCGACATATCATCACATAATATTTCGATACATGTTGATGTCATACATGACTGGCAGAGCGTTGTACATTAACAAAATTCACCTGAAAACGCCCACAGAAGGCATAAAGGAAGTCGCACTTTAGCGTCAGCCCTATTCCGATAGCCGGCAGTCGGACGCGTCTATAATTGCCAGGAAATTTATTTCGGTGGATGATTTTCACGAATGTATAAGCGATGTTATTTTTAGTGAGCGTTCGTACATTGTACTCGGCGCTGGGAATTCAAGAAACGAGGCCGTCGAATCCCCGTCACTGTTTATATCGGCGCTAATGGTACCATGTGGCGTCACATTGATACATTACGTACACCAAATTGAAGAGTGCTCGAATAAGATGTATTAATATTGATGATGTCATCGTTTTTCTTTGACAAACTTCAATTCACACAACGACACACTGCTCATGTTTACTGTTTAATTATCAACAAATTTACATCGAAATATAAAATCTGTTTAACAGATAGTTTAAAAATTGGGGTACAAAATTTCATTTGCATATGGATTTGTTTCAATCATCGACAGTAATGAAATGAATGACTGATACATTTTGAATTATTCATAAACTTATACACAAAACATTACACGATAATATCAATGCCAAAAAAGAGAACAAAAAATGACGTGTTGGATTTAACACATCAGTCTACTGGTGTTGCATTCAAGGCTATTAATTAACTAGTCTATGAAACACTTATGAATGAATGCAATACCAAACTTACTGTTATAACAATTCATTTAAATGTAAGCACATAAGACTTTGGAACAATTCATCGTGTATCTTACAGTGGAATAAGTGCTCCTGGCTTGCTAATAACAATTTGGTCAGCTAGTAATGACCTTGGCACATAGTTTAAAACGTACATTTACCATCCCACGAACCGACTGCTTACGTCACTTTCATAACCATCTTTATGTTAAACTTAAACGTAAGTACAAGAAGATTGGAATAAAAATCATACAACATTAGATCACCAAGCATAATGAAAAAAAATTAGACAAAGTACAGGTCAGATTAAGGGCATTTCCGTTCCTATGACTGATCCAATCATTCAATGAATGTCAGTCATTTATACTTATAGTGAGTGATTAGCCGCTCGGCCAGCATTGTGTCACAGATGAGATGAATGAGCGAGTGCATGTGGGCGTCGCCACTCGCCACTGAACTTTGTGGAGGATGCGGACAATTCGTTGGCAACCTGCGTACTATGGACACCGTACACAGGCGCCGAAACTAGAGACTAAAAAGCTATTGGCAGAAATATTTAAAGTATAGGCCTACAAAGTTATTAAGCGACCTTTTTTTTACAAATGC
>JAOCNA010000006.1:5576063-5589907 GCA_026546675.1 Papilio helenus
AACACTTTAATTTTGCATTGGAATTCGTTGGCTGAACTTTTTATCACGACGGGGTAAACATATTCGTCGCCAACAATCTCCCCCTCGTGCGTAGCACCGACACTATTATGGCGACGATGTAGGCACCAATATAATTATTCTAGAACTTGGTCGTCGTAGCACACCTCCTTTTGTTTCGACGTCTACGATCCTTGTGCGTCCGTCGGGGCCCGGATATACTTGTGTTATGCGTGCTTAGAAACAATGCTTACAATTTACGCATGTACTTTGTGCTCTACTCTTTAAATCAAAGCTTTTCATTGCGTAACACTTCGGTCCGTAACGTTGCGATTTCACTCGTTCAGCTGTAACAATGCTCGAAACGGTGCCTTGTTCACTTCGTTGTTTGCTACGGGTAACGCCATCCGTGTAGTATTCTCGTACACGTCGCTTCGTTGGCCGCCAACATTTTGCCATATTCGACATTTGTCGCCATACATTAATCTTTGGCATAAAATCCGGAGATCTTCCGGTCATATCATTTAACTTCGGCCAACTACATGCTTTTCGCGCTAGTGACGACGGCTCTCTTCCCGGAGCTACGTCGTCGCGCTTTTTATCTCGTAACCCGAAACAATTAATATTTCTTTCTGCGCTGTTACGTTTGGACCGCCTTTTCTTCTTTCGCGAGGTCTGGCTGGGCATGGGTGTTGCGACGTTCTTACAATTTCCTTCATTGGTCGCTGTCTTGTAGACCATATCTTCTTGCACACATGTGCTGTTGAAGTGCATAATCTCAGCACTCCCTATGTCTACATCATGTAGCACCCATCCCAAGCTCGTTCTCGAAGCCACGGGTTGACCGGGCTTGCCATTTCTAAACTCTCGCGTGACAATAAGCTCCCAGTTGTCTTTACCGATGACCAACTGCGGAGGTTCTGCATCGTAACATAAGATATCGGTTATGTCCTTCAAGTGGGAATATTTCTCGATTTTACAGTTGTCGAGAAATTGTGGCGCGAACTTTAAATTTTGTACGGTGCGCACGTCGCCCAAATTTTCTTTACTGTTCAAGTGAACTCCGCGTATTTGGAAATTCACGATTTGCGAGTGCGTTTCAGTTATTCGCTGGCCACCCGATGTTTCTATAATAAGATATCCTTTTGTGTTTCCCACTGCGCCGATCTCTCGTGCTATGTCGGCGTTAATAAGCGATACCGTTGAGTCTTCGTCTAATAGAGCCATAATTATTTTAGAACCCTTTGTTCCGTAAACTCCAACACGAACCATTTTCGAATATACCTTTCGTGTGAGATCTCTTCTTAGACGTGGGACTTCGATGCTATGTTGTTGTATTTTATCGCGCTGTTTCTTAGTACTCTGTGTAATCGACTTGTCGTGTAGCATCGTATGATGCCATCTTCCACATATGCCACATGGCGGGCTCCGTCGACAAGTCGCCTTTTTGTGCCTTCCCCAAAGACACTTAAAACAGATGCCATGTTTCTTTGCGATTGCCCATTTTTCTTCAACAGGTTTGTTGTAAAATGAAGAACATTTTACTAGGGCATGTTTTCCGTGACATAACGGACATATTCTTTTTCTCAGCTTTTCTTGCTGACTTTTATCTTTACAGCTTTTCACTAGCTGTGTATGTTTTCTAGAGGCGCAGTTTGTACCTCTAGCCATGGATGTCCCGCATTGCTCTGCCTTATTATTCGAAGTTGTATTCTCAGAGCAGGGGCGATCTTCTTGTTTGGTATCAGTCGGAGAGTGTACTCGGCTTATTACAACGCCCGAAGCAACAATATTCTCTTGTCTCGCGACTGCCAAATCTCTCGGTGGTATCTGCGGACATCGCTGGGTGTCTTTTGACGATGTACAGGCATTACTATAACAAATCAGCTGATATTAAAAAAAAAAAAACAATTCGACCATAGAGTCGTCACACCAGCTTTCCGTTCACTAAATCCGTCATACGTCATTTTCATCACGCTATCCATCTCTTAGTTAATCTAGTACACTGTACATTTACCAATTTAAAATGGTATGGTCATGTTATGAGGAGGTATGAATCGCATGTAACAAGGACGTTAGTTATGAGTGTGATACTCCAGTTGAAATTGACTTAGAAAGAGATGGATGTATTGTGTGAAAGGTGACATGATGAAGGGAGTTCTGAGAGGATGAGGACGAAAACCCGATGCGCGACCTTACTGGAGTAGGATAAGGTAGGGAAGATGTATATTTACCCATTTCAGGTCTTGGCATACGCATTCCGCATCCCTGGCCGGTCTTTATAATCATGTTGACGAAGCTGATGGTTTCGGACTCATGCCGGCTCGGAGTTAACACCACCCACGACGGCACCGACGCTATCGACAATAAAGGCTTGGACCTAGAAACAAACGATACCATTTATATTAAATTTAAATTTAAACCATTGTTTATAAGATGGGGCAAACGAGTGGCGGAAACACCGGTTATTATAACTCTCCAGGACATTGGCATATTTTTATTAACGAAAAGCTCATTTACGTTAAAAGTCGACAGTCTCACGATCTGGTAAAACACCTTTTTTGCGGAATTATAATAACACTAGCTGTTGCTCGCGACTTCACCTGCATGAAGTTTAAAAATATTAAAAATATAGCTTATGTTACACAGTGATAACATAGCTTTTTAACGGTGAAAGATTTTTTAAAATCGGCCCAGTCACTTTAAAGTTATTTCAATACATACAAAAATCCAAAAATCCAAATCTTTCCTCTTTATAATATTAGTATAGATTATTATAATAACATAATAGTTTAAAAAGTAGTGAATCTGTTATCTAAGCTATTTTATATACATGAAGAATAAGACAAAAATTAAATGAATGTTGGATGTGGGAACACATATTCCGAACGAAGATGTAAGAAAGTTGTTTCTAAACGATAACTAGAGTAAATGATTGATTGGCCATGTGAAAGACAGGAGTGAATAATTGATTTAACTGAAGGTGTGAAAGACAGGAGTGAATGAGTGATTTGACTGAATGTGTGAAAGACTGGAGTGAATGATTGATTTGACAGAATGTGTGAGACTGGAGCGAATGTAGGAATAGACGAGGGAGCGAGATTGACGGAAAGTTTAAAGACGAAAAAATTAAGTGTAAAAAAAAAACTTGTAAGATAGGCTTAAGGGTGAGAAATAAAGTGATTTAATGAAAGAACTGTTTATTTTACCGCCTCAACCCTACATAAAGAAGACTTTTTTTTACTGGATGGAAGTTTGTCGTATATTATGTGTGGCAAAAAGTCCTATTCTATTCTAAATTACCTCATGTCTCTGGTCCAGCCATCAGTAGTATCGCCGGCGGGATACTTTATGTTGTTGCCTTGCACAATGTTCTCCGGGGGCAGCTGACGCCCCTTCACGCCCAGCAGATTGTTGGACAGCTTCATATCCCATGTGGCCATTTCCTACAAAAAGCTATTAAATTACACATCGACACTTTGAAGTCAAGGAATTTTAACTACAAATTAATAAACCACATTTAAATTTTATTACTTACAAACAGATGTCAAACAAAAACTTGATCCATGTGAAATAAAAAAAGAATTAAAATAAGTCTATCTGTCGGGAACTGTAAAGCATCAAAAAACTTAACATTAGAACTGTACAGTTTAATACTGGCGTATTTAAGAACTGAAAACTTGAAACTGAATGCTGAGAACTAACTGTGTGAAATAGAATTAAAACTAGTCTATCCCAGTAGCAGGGTAACTGTATAAAGCGGTAAAAAAAACATGAACATTTCAACTGTACAGTTAAAACTAGCGAGTATAAGCAAAACTGAGAGCTGAAGAGTTTAACAGAATTTTACAAGAGTAGGTGTGGAGGCAAACTCACGGTAACAACGTCCTTATTCTGAGTGAGTCGCTTGTTGAATTCGAGCAGTTTCCTGATGCGGACGTCGGGTCCGATCTTGGTGTGGACGGCGAGGGACTTCATGAGCTGGAAGTTGGCGCGCATCTCGTCCGAGAGGCCCGTCATGCGACACAGCTCCGGCACCAGGTACACCAAGTCGCTATTGCCCGCGCGAACTTCACGCGCCTTCGAACGCGATACTAACATCGGCTGATGCAAGTCGTTGATGCGAATGTTGTATTTCTGTTATCAAATCACAATTTTGAATATAACTGTTCCCGTGCGGCTTCATCCACATCATATTATAAAAACTTTATTTTTGACCGACTTCCCAAAAGAAGGAGGTACTCAATTCGTCTGTATTGGTACGCCATATTTCCGGCCCAAGTAGTGCTTGCAGGTGGGTCCCATTTTTTTGTTTAATTTCTGGAGTCAAAGACTACGGCATAGTAAAATAGTTATATTGTTTAGATTGGTCAAATTATCAAATGCAAATGTTAAAGGCCTTGAATTACCGTTACTATAGCAAATTCCTTGATATTGTCAGCTTGTAGTTTATGTTCCCATTCCCACATAGATTTTTTTCCAATTCATTTACCCCCTAAGATTCTTGGCGTAAAAAAAGCCTAAAGCGTTTTGTAAGTGTAGTGCTTTTTATTCAAAAATATACTGTGATTGCTGACATCCTACACCACAAAGTAGTGTGTTTACACTATATAATATTAATAATAAGGTAGTGTCAATTACAAACCTTGTAATAATAGTCGACATATGAGATCTCACCATCCCTCATTTTAAAGGTGCATACAGGGGTCACATTCCATTCCACATCATCAACTTTGTAAGTTCTCTTATTATAATCTGTCAGCACAATTTTACCTGGAAAAAGACAAATTTTCAATCATAACTATGTATTATATCAGACTCTGTACTCACTCCATACATTAAATCTTTTACACAATTATTTTTACAGTTTAATCATGATACTTATAACATACTATCCTTCCTATTTCATAAATATTTCTTCACATAAACTACGACAGAATGTGAAATTCCCCTTTTTATTTCTTCCTTTTCCTGGCTGTTTTAGTATTATAATCAGAACTATTTTAATTATTGAGTCTGATGCTAAGATCTTTTAAAAATTGTTAAAAGTATTTAGTACCTAAAATTCGTGAAACGATCAAAATAGTATAAACACATTTCCCTTTGCTTGAATTGCGAAATGTCGCTACAACGAACGAATTAAATAACTAGCTTTCTCCCACGCCCATGACTGTCCGCATGATGGTAAAAAAACTAAACTATATTGACTATGTGTGCTTCCAGACTATGCTCGACATCTATGCCAAATTTCACCAAGATCTATTCAGCCGTTCAGGCGGCAAACTCTAACAAACATCCATCCATTCACCTCAACTTTCAAGTTTATAACATAAGTTTGTTGCAGTATTTTGGCTGTAAGCGTAAAATTTAAATAAATGGCTCAAAAATTCTTATTCACAGGCTTTCTTTTAAGCACCACCATGCATGTTAATCAAGCATTTTATATTTACCGGTAATATCTTCCACGAAAATCCGTCTATAGTTATTCCCCTTTGTACTTGTGTATTCCCTTAGCAATTGGTCCACTGTATCCATGCGTAAGACCTTAAAAAAATAGTTAAATTTGATATTTCCTACAAAAAAGGGTAATATAATAATTAAGTACTAATTTAAATACCTTGTGAGTGATTTCTGTAACCATCAAAATCTTGTCTTCATACTGGTTGATAGTTGTTTTATAACCAGGCCAAATCTGCAGTTTATACTCTGGGATGTCCACCTAAAACAAAATTATCAACTTTTTTAACACAAAAAAATTGTTCACAAGCTTACATAAAAAGTCTGTAAAACATTATTTAGTAACAATAGACCAAATTAAAAAAAATAAGGTATAATTGTAAATTAAATAAGCTTTTACCTTAGCCTCAGGATTAAAGAAGTCTCTTCCAACAAGATTCAAATGCAGTAGGCGGAAACATTGGCGGATGATAAGATTAAAAACTTGCAGATAGTGATAATCACCTGGACTCACTGCACATGTCAGCTGTGGGCAAAATATGTTCACTCATATACCTATCACATTATACAAAAAACATTTAGGTTCTTGTTATAGTTATGTGTAATTATAATTAACTTAATAACTAATTTTAAGAATAAGAATTATTTTACACTAGTTTTGTCCCGCGACTCCGTCCGCGTGAATTATAAAAAAAAACAAAAGAAGCATATGTGTTCTTCCAGAATATCCTCTACATCTATGTAAGTTTCATCAAGATCCGTTCAGCAGTTTAGGCTACAAACTCTAACAAACATCCATCCATCTAAACTTTCGCATTTATAATATTAGTAAGATGTATGTAAAAGTGAAAATGTGCTTTAGATTATATATTGCAACTTGCAACTAACAATATTAAGGCAAAAGCTGCAAAATTTAAAAATCGAAATTTCTGTATGCATGTGTGGCTTGTAATGACTTACATGGTTCAAAATTCATTATTATTTGAACCCAAAGTAAAAAGCAATCTTACTTTTATCATGATTCTCATCCTTTCTCCATCAGTTCTGCGATCGGAATAGAGCTCCATAGGTTCGGGATGAAGTCTTTTAATAGTGTAAAGCACAGTCCCATCAAATAGATATCTATAATAATGTATAAGTGAAAAAATTGTGCATAGAAAGAAAACAAGCTGCATCAAAAAATAGTCAGCGATCAACAAAAGCTAATAAATAATATGAGATATTATCATTATTTGATTACTCCAGGGCCTGTTTAACAGTGTCCAATTGGTTAGACATGTGTAAATTGATACTAAATTGGTTCAAGCACTAGTAACTGAAATGAATCATTAGGCTGCGGCTCAATAACTAATGTACTTTGTTATACAACAACAATGTGAACCATATTTGTAAGCTTCCTAGTGAATCACTGTTCAAAGTTCAAAATGCAAACCATAAATCCAAATATGTGTGGCCTGTAGTATTGTATGGTAGCAAAGCCTGGACTCTCAAAGCCAATAACCAAAAATTTTTGGAAGCTTTTGAAATGTGGTACTACCATATAATGCTACGGATCAATTGGACACAGAAGGTTTCCTATCTGGGGTGCTCCAGCGCGTGTACAGGTGCCGCGAGCTATTGCTAACTGTCAAAAAGAGGAAGGGCGCCTATCTAGGCCATGTTTTGCGACACGGGGAATATGACCTTCTTCAACTAATTATGATGGGCAAAATCACAGGCAAAGGACGCTCTGGAAGAATAAGAAATCGTGCTCGCGAAATATCAAGGAGTGGACGAATATTGCCAGCAACAGCTATTTCGCTTAGCACAAGACCTGGAAAAGTTCGCTGAGCTGACGGCCAACCTCCATTAATAGAGAGGCACTTACAGAGAGAAATCCAAGCAGCTGTTTGCTGTTCACTGATTTACTTTACACATTTGAACTGTTATCGGCAGATAATTTCAGTTTAGTTACCCATGAATATTAACAAACAAATAAACATAAAATTTCCTATTAGAATGTTTTTTCATAGCTTATTTGAAGATACATCAATAACTTTAACAAATAAGCTTCAAATAGCTTATTTAGTACTCACTCTGACATTGTGAAACAGGCCGTAAGTTAAACAGTTTGCCTATTGAGCCTGGTTGAAGATAAAGATTAGAGGAGTTATCAAATTTAGTGTTTACTCTATGCATATGCAAAATATTATTTTTCTTAGCAGTTGTTGTGCATATGGTTCCACTTAAATGTATATGAATTTTAATACTGTAAATGAAACTATGAAATGACTTAGGTATACACATACCCGCCGAGGGTCTTGCTGTGAATTTTCAATAGACCTCTACGAACAGCGGTGTTGTCCTCCTCCGGAGATATATCCACATGGTATTGATACAGACTCCATTGCGGAGTGGTTTCAACAGCAAAATAATTAACCAGCAAGTCAAGAGGATAACCATAGGATCCTACAAAAATTATAGCATTTTATTTAAAAGTTCTTTTAGAATTTGAGGGATGAAAATAAAAAATTGATGAACTAGACATATTTTGCTTTATATTAATACTTAAATTTATTTAGTGTGAATGTATGCAGTTATGTATGAGATCATCAATATTTTCATTGTAAAATGAAAGAAAACCATGAATAAAGAGAACTTTGATTTGCTTTCTAGTAAATCAAATAGTATTAAAAATACAAATATAATATACAACAAGAACATGGTTGTATATAAAGTATATGTTGAAAAAGACTTGTAAACTTGTACTTTTATGTCCAGCACTAAACTTACCTTTTTTAGATATAACATTTGTAGGTTTTGTGCGGAGCACAGTGGTTTGCTCTGGCAAAATGCGACCGCCGCCGCGTCGTGACCCACGACCGCCTGCTGAAGGACCAGCATCACCGCCTGACGAAGGTGCCTGACCTTTAAAATGCAGAAATATAATAGCAAATGTAAATAAGCGTAATAAATCCAAGGTTTTAACTGCACCCACCTCACCATTAACTCTTGATCGGCGGACTGCTGAAGCTGGCGGTCCATTTGTATGACCAGTTCCACTGTATAGTACAGGTCCTCGTTATCATCAGGCTCTTCCACAGTCGAGTTGATAGTAGATGTACGAACACCACAGGCGTTTGACGGTAGATTTAATGACACTTTCTTCTGTAATTTTCCTGAAAGAATCTATCGTATATTTCTGTATCTAAGCTTAGTTTGGAAGCTAAAAAAATAGAGTTATATATCTTTACCTTGTGCTCGACACTCCCTCGAGAAGTCTTTACTGAACACAAGTCCTTTGAACGGTTGGTCCATAATGATGTGTACGGCCATAGAGCTCTTGTCACACGTGGTCGCCACGTCGATGACTTTGTTGGCCGCGTGCACGCTCCCGACCGCTACCACCCATATAACCACCGCCCACAACATAGCCACAGACCTTGGAAGAAATAGAATAGGTTTCAAATATACATTTATATGTTTTTTAATAATTTGCTGTTGTAGTTAGAATCTTTTACGTATTTCTAAAGTAACTTTATTCTGAGTGATGGGTCGATTTTATTTATTCATTTATTTAGATAAATCAATAGGACAAAAAGATGACACATGCATATTACTTATTATTACACAATAGAATAAGTAAAATGCGGATAATTTGTCCTAATTTTAGGTTTACACGACAACGTAGGAAAATAAAAACAACAGATTAAACATAATAAGTCACATTTTCTCTATTTCATGAAGTCAAAGATGCCTAAAATGCATAAATAAAAAAAAGAGTAATACCTATAATATTTTTTAGTAATTTTTACGAACTATTTCAAGCAGGTATACGAATACGATCGATGAATTACATCTTCAGGTGTTCTTTGGGAACAAAATTTTTACACGTAGATGTTGAGGTTAGTTTTGCGGTCAGTACGATTGAAATGGCGGAAAATGATAAAAAATGGTTTTTGATGTTGCGCATTTTATTCATATTCTTAACAGAGTTAGAATCTTCTAGTGATTATTTTATATTAGTTAGTTTCGACATTGAAATTACTTGCCAATTTCGCTTATTACGCTTGCTATCTAATTTCAAGACTATGACTTTCCATGATTTCTTTATTATGATTTTTTATAGTTAATTCTTACAGTAAATATTTAAAAACCTTATGAGTCTTTAAACTTTGTAAATAATGTTAGACTATGTAACAATAACAAGGTCCGCTTTACAACTCATTTACCGTTGTATGTGGTTTCGTTTCAAGCAATCTCTGATATTCCACTTCGATTAGTGTTACATTGTAACACAATTAAACAGTTTGTTTTCGGACAGAGCTTTGTTAAATTTAAATCCTGCTGTAATAATTTTTCTGATATTATTTTGGTTTAAATTGTTAAAAAACTAGCTTTTTTACGTTGAGAAGAAGATATTTGCAATAGTTTTAAATTATCTCTGTTACCGTGTGAAGAATGCAGGGTTATGTTTTGTTATGATTCGTTCTCAAGCTAACGACAGATTTCTCCTACCACTTTATCTTGTTCTAATTAAAATCAATTGAAGTTTAACTTTTTGTCTGTAAAAGGTTCGTTTCCAAAACATTACAAAGTTAACTTAAACCCCAGTTTCCCAGTACAATTAGAAAAGTATTTAACGATATACATAAACAGTTATACGGAGTTACGCAATCGCTAATTGCTCTTAATTAGTAGATACTGTAAATGCTATAGTCCCAGACGCGTGCAAAAGGATTGTGGAGAATGTGGCCCTGCAGCGGCTTATAAGGCCTCAGTAGCAGAGATATCTCAACGTGGGTTTTTACTAGTATAACACAAGCATAAAAACGTCTCTCTTTTTAAAAGAGATTGAAAAGACAAAGGATATGTTTTTGTTACAGTGGAAACTGACGGTTACATTAGGAAGCTACAAAATGTCTTATATTTTATCTATGTTCTCTAAGCGGATGCGTTATTTCTTTTAGTTTATTAATTATCATAACCTTAAAATAATGTTGACACACTTTAATGTAACTGTATTTCATTTTATTAATACAATCAAAACTTTAATATCAACGTTCGGAAATCAATTAACATTTAATAAAAAAAATAGTGAAAGTCCGGTCCATCTTGTTGCGTGTGCTTTGATTTGGTCAATTAAAAAAACTCATCCGTTTCGGTTTTACGGCACAGATAAGATTAAATACGATAGATAGGTGGACTAGTAACCGAAATACTGGTACCAATAACCGAATTAACCAACCGTGTTCCAAATCGAAAGGGAGTACCAAATGGGAACGAAAATCAGAACATAGCTATATTAAAAAATACTAATTAAAATAACAATTACGTCTAGAAATGTATTTTAACTTTTTTAATCTGTAATTTCTATGAATCATATCGTTTTAATATGGACGCTATTTATAAAAAATATCGTCCGAGTTCTACGTATTAGAATGTCTTTAAAAATAAGCTTCGAGGAATTTAAATGAATGTTTTATAGTTATTGATCTTTTATCTGTAAGATAACTTCAATCAAAAACATCGTCAATCCACCATTTATCACGTAGGGTTATCAGCATGTAATATCATTGAGGTTATTTGCCTTAGGATTGTTTACAGTCACATTTCTAGCTTGCAACGCGTATGTTATTTTACCGTAGGTCAGGACAAGTATTGAATGCATTTACAATCAAACATACTAAGTCAGAGAAAGTTGTAGCATCGAATTTACCCTTTACGATTTATCAAGTCAATGGTTCCAATCTCAGAGTGGATTATAATAGCAACGATTAGGGTCATCACATTTCTATGCAATATTTTGTGTCACTTATACTAAATTTCGACGGTAGCTTTGTCAGTTATTTTGAATTTTCACAAGATACATTCATTCTGTGATGGCGAATTCCTTTATATTATAATACATTAATAAAAAACAAAACTTTCACATACGCAAAAATATATTTAAAATTTTAAAACATCTCTAACCTAAAATTAAATAAATACCAGCGGTATGTAATTTGTATAAATTGCTTATGTGTTAAAGAACTAGTATACTTCCTTAGCAATTATACTATTTAATAATACTCTGGTGAGTCTATTATTATTTAATTGATAGCCGGTCGTCAAGTTTTAATTTAATTACCGCCTGTAATCCTTCGAGTTTTATTGTGAAGTGTAAAAGATTTTATCCACAGGTTAATGCACTCTGGAATTACGTTTTACACTTACTAGAATAGTTACTATTTATGTTTTATAATATTAAACTAAGATGCTAACATTGCTCACTAAACGAAAAAATGCTTAGAAAAAAGTTGTACAAATGTTGTTCAACTTGTTGAATATTCAAAGTTTATTTCACACATGCGATCGTTATTCATCGAAGTTACACCTTTTTGTATCCAAGAGGAATTACGATGTTTTTTGTAAAGATGACAAGGAAAAGTACGAAGAGATTCCTGAGACCGCGACGTCATTACAATAGCTATTGTATTTTGATATTTTGTTCTCATGCTGATTTGGAGAACTAAATTAATTAAAGCAGATACTTCGATATTCTTCTAAACAAAATTTGAACTATTATGAGATATTTAAAATCTTACTCCTTGCTAATATTATAAATGCAAAAGTTTATATGTTTGTATGGATGTTTGAAGGTATCTCCTAAACAGCTAAACGGATCTCCATGAAATTTAGTATAACTAGATGTAGAGCATAGTCTGGAAGAACACATAGGCTAGTTTTAAATTCCGCACGGACAAAGTCGCGGGCGAATTCATTTAGTTGCATAACTCAACGTGTTGTAGCTTCTACTTGTAAATTATCTGCATAATTAGATTTATCCCAGCTACCTACGAACATTTTAGATGGCTTTCTTTAATGTTTCGTTCATCAAGTGTTCGTTAAAGAATTTATATAATTAATGATGTCAGTATTTCCGGCTAATGTTAGAGTACTTAGATGTAATATCTCAACGCTGAGACTTGTATTGCATTCCATAGTTCCAAGTTCACTCGTAATCTATACATATAAAATAGGAGTGTCTGTAATATCAAAAGAAAAATTCCGAACTTCGGCAAGATGATGTATTTGCGTTGCTGATAACGAAAATCGCATTTGAAAAAATATTTGTCTGTCTGTCTGTCTGTCCCCAAGCCGCTTTTGTTCCGGGTAATCTCCAAAACGGCTGGGCCGATTTCGACCGGTCTTTCACTGAAGGGTATCTGACATAGACGGGCATATTACAGGCTACTTTTTTATCTTAATATTGGGTGGACGAAGTCGCGGGCAACAGCTAGTCATATATAAATTAGAAGAATAAGTATTAAGCACATACGATATGAGGGCAGCCCCGGCATCGCTCCGGAACTCCATATTGTTCGGCGCTCGTTTATCGAGACTCGTTTATACGGGTGTCGTATTGTTCTAGCGCATTACGCCGTGACGGCAGTCGTACTGTATTACATTTGTTTTTTATTACCATTAATGTGCAATCTACTCATATAAGTATATATCCATTCGCAAGCAATATGACTATAGTATTCAACGGCAAAAAACAGTTGGATTAAAACTAAGCTTGAGTTTATCACTTCAAGTACTTTTAAAGTATTACCTTAACCACACCTTATAAAATAAATGATGACAGTTTTTCAAATTACAACATAACTCACGCCCATAACCGAGAGGGGTAGGCAGAGACCTTGAACCTCCTTTTGGTAAGGTCCTGAAAGATAGCTCTCGTTTATATATTCATACATGCGCGTTGGATTCGAGTGCCATTGATCACGCCTATCTCGAGTATTCCATCAATAAAAATTGAATAAGTTTTTCAAACATTTTTTTATTAATGACAGACTAGCATTTGGTATAGTTACAGTATTACCCCTGTTACAAAGTAATAAAACTGTTTTTATTTAATTTTTTAATCAATTTGACCTTTAAGAATGTTATACAATTAAAAGTTAAAAACATCAAAATACCGATCACAAGTAACAAGTGAATTTCAATGCACAATGTTCATATACAGCTGCTTACAAAACAGTTTGCCGCGCTGGTGGCGCTGTCGGTGGCGCGACGCGATAACACGTTATTTATACACTTTTAAAAGCGCGGCTCCCGAGGCGATAAGGAATTTACTTAAATTACCTCCTATCTACAATATGGAATACAAATAAACATAATTAATGTACCATTAGAATTACTGTCACCAGCCTCACCAGCATCAACCGGAACCGACCATGCAGATATTACCTTCATATCACGCCAGTCCGTGAGCTGGATTCGTGGCTGGAACTTCACAACGGATCTCTACCGGATCCTTGAACATGCGGTGGATTTCCATCGACGTCGCTGGTCTCAAGGAAATGGGACAACGCAAGTGTGGTCTTTATTTGGACCAGCGTCTATGCCCGAAGGGGTTGTGCTGG
>JAOCNA010000006.1:5591870-5604636 GCA_026546675.1 Papilio helenus
AGTAACCATTATTTCAAAAACAAATGAATGTATAATAAAACGAAGACTTATTCGTTACGAACCAAATGTTTTTTTTTATAAGAGAAGGGGGGCAAACGAGCGGCGTGAACACAGAGGTGGTCAACGACGCCCATGGACATCCGCAACGCCAGAGGAACTACAGATGCGTTTCCGGCCTTTAAGGAAACCCATTTTCGATAAATTTGAAACATTTCGTAGTCAAATTAGTCCATCAATGTGATAAAATACAAGTAAAGATCGATAGACCCTTTAACTAGGGCACTTCAAACCGTTAGATGACCATGACCGCGGCAAAGAGCGATGACTTTGCTATGGCCTTTGTTGTTAACCAACTTGTTGTGCAGCCAATTCAACATGAGTTAAAGTAAAATAGACATTAGGGCTGCGTAATAAGAACTACAAGTTTTATAATGATTGTAATTTTGTGTTGTTTTTTATGACGTCGTCTGTCACGTAAGGGCCGTGATGTAATGTCAGACCCTGAATTAGGTCACGTGTACCGTTAGATAAGATAGGAGTGTAATGGAGGGCTACTTAATGAAATTTACAGCTTCTTTGTTGGAATAACGATAGCGAGAAAGATTTAATAATGATGTTGGAGTTTCTAAGATTAGATTACATTTATGATGCGATGAAAGTGATGTCATAGTATTTTTATTAGAAATATAATGATTTAGGTGTAGAAAGGAAAACTATTGGTTTATATGACAAGTTTCATATTTAAAAGAAAGCTACATACAAGAAGAAATTAATTAAAATTTGGATGATAACCTAAAAAAAGTTATTTGATCAATCATATTATATTATCTATCATATATTTTATGATCTAAGCCTAGAGGTGTTATTTTATTGCAATATTAAAAACTACGTTAGTTTCATAACAGTATAATGTAAAGCATAACATTTTCCCGTCGCGTTCTCGCCAAGATAACGGTAATATACCTTGGTGCGGTACACCATTAGCCCCGACTTGCCGGGAATTAGCATCGCTTGTCCGCCTCTCGTTTGTAAGGAAATTGTTTAATACCAGTACTAGGTTATCCGTGTTGTTCTAACTGGTTGTCCGCCTACAAGTACCAAACATGGTGAGACGAGGTATATCCGATAGTCACGGCTACGGTCTAGTTCAAGGTTGCAATTACAATCGGACATATTAGTACTTCTTATTTTAGAAATTCGGCATGGTTTTGTAGTTAGCAATATATAGGATGTCCCATAATTAATGGATAATCCTGAAACCCCTTATTATACAACAACAAAAACGTTATATGTATTAGCAATATTTAAAAATTTTTGGTTTTTTCCTTTGACGTAAACAGTACGGTAAGTAAGTTTACCGTTAACTTACCACACTTATAGGAAGTCAACAAACAGTACCACGATGTCATAAGTGCATCTTCACATAATTATGTTGGTAGTTAGTAGAAATTGTTTAACATTAGTGTAGAGGTTATGTCCGATTGTAACGGCATTGTAAGTGGCCGGGTGAAGGGCGGCTGTAGCTAACTGTAGCACTGTTAGACCCTGTAACTGGTATAGTAAGATTCATACTTTATGAATGATCGTAGTTTAGCAGTTACAAACTCATAAATGCGCAGGGTGACGTGTATCTTGCGAGTGGAGGAAAGCGTGTGTTGCGTTCATGTCCCTCGTCCTCATATCCCTGGAAGTCAAACTGAAATCTAAGATTGTATTTTGCGTAGTGTTTTGTTTGAAATGGAGAGCGGGCATAAAGTTTGAATGTGACTATACATTAGGGCGGCCCTGGTTATGGTACCGTTACTGCAAGATCATGGTCGACACTAATTTCATACCGGTAGGGTTATGCTTAACTCTAAATGCCAAAGTTGTTATAATTTAATCATTTCAAAGGACAAGATATTCAATGTGTTTAGATCTTGTTAGTAAGATTTTAGAGCTTCTTAAATTTTCTGATGGTTGGAGAATAACATTAAATCAACTGAAATAGCAGTAACAGTATTAACGACGGTAGCCAGTAATCGTTATCAAATAGGAATAATAATACAATAGTTACAAGATACCAGCAACATGTAAATTGAATGTGAACGCTATTAACATTCCGAACATAAGAAGTGTGAAATGACCCTAAATCAAACTTTATCTTGATAAATACGTTAAATTACTGAAATCCTAATCTATATTAAACATTTATGTTTATTAAAAGTTTTAGTGCATTTTAACACGTTCACTTTAGTGGCATTAAAAGTGTTACGAACGATATTTAATTAACGAAAATTCCTAATTTTCTTCTACATTATTAATTTAAAACATGACATAATAGTTAGTAGTTGAAATAGTTGTTCATTACGCGTGTACATTACGAAAGATTTTGGAAAGTTATGAGAAAATAAAACATTTTATACCTACATTTGCAAGTAGAACAGAGAATAGTTGCAATGGTTTTATATTTCCCGTAGATGGATAAAAAATTATTGGCTTTTTTTACATACTTGCGCTTTTAGATAACTTTAAAACAATATTTCGATGTTGTTAGCAGCCCTAGGTAATGTTAGTTCTTGGAGTCTGGTCCTCATATTGTACAAACAGCATTTCGTTTAACCTAAACCATTTTGTTTGTTATTTACATTGAAAATTGTATTTCAGAGATATTTCAAAATAGTTTCATTTCCATATACGAATTGATCGCATGAATCATTTCCATTAAAACATTAATGACAAAAGACCTTTCTTCTTACTAATATTATAAATACGAAAGTTAGATGAATGGATGTTTGTTAGAGTTTGGAGCCTAAACGGCTGAACGGATCTCTATGAAATCTAGCATAGATATAGAGGATAGTCTGAAATAATACATAGGCTACTTGCTTTTGTTTTTTCTTATTCCATGCGGACGGAGTCGCACGGGAAATGTAGTACAAAATAATATTTACACAGTACAAGTAATAGTATAATAAAATGTAGGAAAGACAGGTTATAAAGATACAAAGGTAATTCTATTGTAGCTGTTGTCTATATGTGATTTTCTCACAAGCGTTAAAGTGCAAGAATTGCTATGATGTTATTGAGGAGTTCGTTGACTTTCGCGTGCGGGGCTCGCGGAAGTACAAGGCCTATGCAGACCCTATTCACAGTCAAGTGCGATCAACCTGAACTCTTATTGTTCTTCTTGTTGTTACTGTGACCATCTTGTTGCTAATTCTCGAGACAAGACAGAAAAAAGGTTTTATTTTGCTTCGACAGTAGGTACTAGGTAACCTTTTATTATACTAATTTTAAGTAGTTAAGTACTTATGTCATTTTCTAAAACTATGTGTTTTTAGTGACATTTGGTGTATCTTTTTCAACCACTTATTATTCATAGTTTCACTAAAGATATGTATTCTAAGACATCTGCATAGAGGGTGATAATATTCTAAAGAATTAATATGAAAAAAATTATTAAAAGAAATTACTCACACCAACTTAGGCTATCAATTTTATTTTAACCTTAAATATATGTTCTTTTACATGTCTTACTGAAAATATAAAAAACATTATAAAACAAATCTGTAGTTGGTAGGAAATATCCATAAGTTGCGTAAAAACCTTGTTACCTTAGTAAAGACGTAGCTTAGCATGTTCCACCCCGCAACTTATCTTTCCAAAGCGTACGATAATGCTGCATGCATTCCGCAGGTTCTTACAATGAAGGTATACTTTGCTCTACGATCCACGAACAAGATATTACTTACAACTAATGATCGCTTTACAATTATTTATTGAGTAGATAATGTAACGTCCGAACATTGATACATTACAGATAATAAATTCTATGGAATCTTTTATTTACAAGGCCTAAGAGCGGGCGCACAAATGTTGTGCGATTGTCGATTGTTTCGCAGCCAATTCAACTGTTTAGTTGCACAATTAAAAATCGAGTAGTGTGTGCACCTCCATATAAGCTTATAGGAATCAAAGAGCGATTAAACAGTTGTGCGATAGTTTTGTTTCGAGTGTGCGCACGCTCTTAGAATTATTTATTGAGTATATAATGTAACTTCCGAACATTGTTACATTACAGATAATAAATTCTACAGAAGAATAGTTTTATTTACAAGGTTTAAATACTTAGACCTAAGTCTAAAAGCCTCGAAATTCATTATAAAATCTAAACGATCAAATTCAAATTGATGAAGAGTCTTAGAGAAGTCCCTCAAACTTAATGACTGGTGACAGAAAAATTTAAAAGTTACTTGAAATTTTTTATCTAGGCCGACTTTAATCGAGATTCCGTCAATTTGATTCACATAGCTTTGCGATGATGTTTTTATGGTATAGCCACATGCCACGGCATGGTGTAGCACCGTGCGGCACTGTGAGGCACTGTATCGCCATGCTTTATAGAGCACCGTGTAGCACTGTGCCGCCGTGCTTTATAGAGCACCGTTAGCACTCGCGGCATCGTTTTGCTCCTACTAGGAAATGCACCATCGCTCGTAATGTCTTCTTTTTGTTACGACTTCGAGCGAGATATGGCACTGGGAAGCGATCGAAATTCCCTGAATACAATGAATTGTAGATTCGTTCTAGAAAATCAATTGTTCTGTGATTGTTATGGACGAAGGAAGGTTTATATTCATTTTTTAAGTCCACATAGCAAGATTAGTAAAAGTAAAAAAATAATTTGTTACCAATTTTTAAAAAGGCAGAATTAACAATGGAAACAAAAGTAAGCAGCCTATGTTTTCTAGACTATCCTCTATGTCTACTGTCACCAAGATCCGTTCAGCAGTTCATTAGTTATAATTTTTTAAATTTTCAAAACAAAAATACATGCGTTGGCCGGGAATCGAACCCGGATCAACTGCTTGGAAGGCAACTATGCTGACCATTACACCACCAACGCAGATGTTCAAAGTACTGAAGATTAACCACACAAAACTAGCATTTGTTTTTCCTTTGATGTTTAAAAAATCTTTAAATTGAATGTATCATACCTTTTAACTATATTTCATTACTTAATTACTTTGTTTATAAATGAAGTTTTATAAATATAATTGCCGGTTAAATCTTAACTCAGTACATTTTGTTTATGATCAAATTTAGAATTTTATTTAAATTATTTTCGATTGCAAATTCAGATATATTAATAGGCCAGCCTCTCACTCTTTACAGTTATTTTCATACTAATTGATGTTGCTTTTATTTCCTGTACTTCCCTTCCTTGTACAGTCAGCTCCAAAAGTATGTAGACATTTTCGTAGCTTTACTAACTTGTGTAGGATTTCTGGTTCACAATTCGTATACATTTATACATTGACATGTATTCATTATCGTCATACGTGTATGTTATTGAGAGATGGCGTATACAAATTTCCGAAAATGTATACATGTTTATGAAGCCGACTGTACTCTCTAAAATTATATATAAATAGAAAACTAGTAATAACCGGTTATAGCGGAAAATAAACATATTCCTAGACTAGAAAAGGAAGGAACGAATACCGAGCGACATGACCTTGTCAATACACTTGTGTAATGCACTGTACAAGTATGGTAGTTAATGGAGTTTGCTAATATTAAAATGTAGTATTTTTTAACCGGGTACATTGACAGTCAGAAAGCGTTTGAAACATCTTTTTTAAACGGAAAAAGGAATTAACGATACAAAAACTATTAGTTTAGTGAAATAAAAATATTGTAAGTTGAAGAACTTAACACAATAAGTCATAATAGACTCAACTAACCTAATAAAATAGAAACATACAACATACGCGAGGAATTATAATAATCTCGTCAATCGACCAAAAGGTCCCGTACCGTTCTAGTAATTTCTATGGATGCAAAGTTTTTGCGGCATAAGACAAGTAGAACTGGTCTGTTTTCGGACATTACCAATTAACATTTAACATCCAGCAAAACAACTTTTGGTAGATAGCAAGCAATTAATAGTCAAAGATAAAGAAAATCGCTTAATTAATAAAAAGATGTGTTGAGCGGTTAGTTTTCACTACTACAAAACATGTCGTTAACTCTCTTTTTTTAAAAGATAAAAAAAGACATTTTTACCGCGCTCGACAATGTCATGCAACGTTTCTTTTTTTACAAATTTGTAAATCTCTTCATTATGTGCAGTGTAAGAGCGTGCGCACACCTGAAACTAAACTATCGCACAACCGTTGTGCGATAGTTTGATCAAAGGTGCGCACGCTCTTTATGGTTAGATTATTGTAGACTATTCTATGTAATTAACTCAGCCTATTTTAAACAGACGCACTGGATAATTTTCAACAATATTTTTTTACCTAATACCCGACCCGGATGCCAAAACCTTGCACCTTTGTAACGTTCTAAGGGAGTACAAGATTGGGTCTAAAGTTCCTCCCTTGTGTAAGCTATGCTCGAAGAAATCCTAAAACCGAAACTTCGTCTTTCGATTTAAAATTACATTTACTATGATTGCGAACCTATCACTCGGTTTTAAATAATTATATATCAACAAAGAAGGTTTCTAATGGATTTTAACACTAGCTTTCGCCCGTGACTCCGTACGTGTGGAATTAAAATAAAACAATAGTGAGTAGCCTACGTGTTCTTCCAGAGTATTCTCTACATCTGAACCAAATTTCATCAAAATCCGTCCAGCCGTTCAGGCTATAAACTCAAACAAACATCCATCTATTCATCCATCCATCTAAACTTTCGCATTTATAATATTATAAATAATAAATTATAAATAAAAGTATGATTTAATTAATGTTCATTTTTTGTCTGATTATCAGGTGTCCAATGTTTTTCGTTACGTCAGTTAAATTGATTTATCGATTTTATTGTTCAGTAGGGTTTTGTTATTATCAATTAAATGTTTACGAAAATATTTAAGACGATTACTTCTACATGACGCAAATTATTGAATTACAATTTACCTTTTGAGTTTTTGCTCAATTGTTTTCGATAATGACGTTCTTGGCGTATTTTGTTAACTAAAGACGCACAACAAAGCAATTCAAAATGTTTATTAGAATACATTAATATGTAAAGGGAAATCTTTGTAACTCTTTTAAGGAAGAATTTCGACAAATAGTGTATAATAATTTTATTCTATTGTATGTTTAAACATAATTATTTCATGTAAATGTACATTCCTCTCGCTAACGGAGCGTTATTAAGTTTTTGCGATGCTCACCGGCGCCGTGTAGCCGATGCAAAACATTTATATTATTTTAAGATAAGCAAAATGTCTTTCTAGAACCGTCTTCGAGCACCAGGTGCGTTAATATATGCAAATTCTGGATACGCTTTAAAAGCAAAAACTTATCGAATGTTGACTAATAGTGATGTGCCGCGTTCGATAAATCCGAATATCGAACGTGTGATATATTAATAACTACATTTTGATTTTTCATAACTTATTTTGTAAAAAAAATGTCCTTTTTAATAATATATCGTGATCAATAATACAAACAATACATTTTAAAAAATGTTCTGTTATTATGTGAGTATTGTTCGCCATCTTAGAAATTATTAGAAGATGTTCTTGTTGAGTTACATCGTAGTTAGTAACAGAGATTGGTCTTAAGATCACTTGTTAATATTAATGAAGCGACCGCTATCCAACTGGTTTTTGTTACATTTCTCGAAAGTACTGTTTATTATTATATTCAACAAGTAATAACTAATCTCTGTGATTTATGTTTGTAATCCATTAAAGTGTACGTGATTTCATCAAATTGATTAATAGTTCATTTTAATTAGCTTTTAATAAACATTATAACACTTTGTACCTTTACAATAAAGGTAGTGTTTTTACTTAGCTTTAGCTTTGGCCGCAAATACCAACTTAGTCTATGTGATATTTAAAAAAAAACTTATGAACTGAACTGAATGATCCGACTCCGAATTGAAAATAGCGCCATCTAGTTCTAGTTTTCTGTAATCTTTGTTATATTTTAAAATTTTATATTTTAGAACGTTAGCCATATCAATGATGATGACATTTGGGAGGATCGGTACATTGGTAGGTAACGTCCTCTTTCCTGTAATGCTTAACATGGGATGTGGAATATCGTTTTATACGCTTGCAGGATTGATGATATGTAAGTAACCTTTATTAGTACACAACACTTATGGATATAGCTAATGTATATCTATACTAATATTATAAAGAGGAAAGATTTGATGTTTGTATGTATTGAAGTAACTCAAAAACTACTGAGCCGATTTTTTAAATTCTTTCACCGTTAGAAAGGTAATTTATCTGTGAGTAACATAGGCTATATTTTGTATTATTTTTTAATTTTGGAAGCAACAGCTCGTTTAATATAAGTTGGATCAACTCGATTGAATTTTACACAGTTGTAGAGGAAAGCTAGCTCTAGCTGAAAACATAGGCTAATAACTTTTGTTTTTTTTTTTCAATGAGGGTGTGTCCTAGTTTGACAATTTTAAAGAAAAATATGTTTTATACAATAAATATGTAATAACATTTTCAGCATGTAATTGTTCGTCTCAATTTAAGTAAAAATTATAAAAGTTGCATTATTGGATGACGGATGGTGTCACGGGCGTTAGCTAGTGTTATAATAACATCAAGTAAAACTCGATTTTTTCTAATTCCAGGTGTCACCGCGTTGGCTTTATTTTTACCGAAAAAGAAATAATCGCTTCAACTTTATAACAACAGTGCGGATGGAGAAATAAATGTCCTCCATTTGTTTATTATAATTAATAGCCAGTGGGAAAACGTAATTTATTCCATAAACTACAATTTAACTTAACTATAATAGGAATATATTTATCATAATATTATATTAAGGGCCTGTCCCACCAAATTGTAAATTTCAGATTAGAAATTGTAAAATTCAGATAAGAAATATCAGATTTTGTTCCCTTATCTGACAGTCACTTTTTAAGCTATCTGAGCCTCTATCAGCTAGTGGTGGGACAGACCCTAAGTATAATAAATATTAGAATTTTACCAATATTTTTATCCAATACTCTAGTCTGTACAAGTATCTTTACTGTTATACAAATATGTATGTATTTACTAATATACAGATATTTTTAGGCTAAAAACAAATCTCAGTTCCCTTTCCTGACCTTTTTTGGTTTACACATACAATAAAGAAATATAATAAAATGTACTGGCAATAGTTTTGTCCTTGTCCCAAATTTGTTTCTCACTGTACTGTTGTTGGGGAAGTAACCATTCATAATATCTGCGACTATTGTATCGTAAAATTTGCATAAAACTGACATAAATTTTGATCAAACAAGTTATGATTTACAACTGATATGGCAGGACGCAATCTAAAATAAAGGTGAATTCAAGCTCTTATGGCCCTATAATTCTAAAACAATAGAAACAATAATATACTTTTTATTTAATAACTAGCGTGAGCTCGCGACTTCGTCCATGTGGTAAAAAAAGTTAAAAACATGTTACTCAGTGGTTACGTATCTTTTCAATGGTGCAAGAATTTTTTAATTCCGCCCAGTAGTTTTTGAATTATTTCAATAAATACAAAAATACAAATCTTTCCTCTTTATAATATACGTATAGATAAAACCACATTTTAAACATTGAATGTGTGCATGTTATTTATAATTGAACATGTAAAAGTCGGTACGAATGAACGTAAACAATTTGTGTTAATACGAGACACAAAAAACATGCGATGTTTAGACGCTCGCGTTGAAACATGGATGCTAATTAACTAACTGGTACATGCTCATTCTGTCAAAGTCGTGGGGAAATTGTCAAAACGTTTGTGACGTCACGAAAGTTCGTATAATGTTTAGTATACCTATATAAAAAGGTGGCAGATTTCTTAAAAATGTACGAAGTTGTACTTTACTCGGCAATTATTTATAATTACAAGCGGATATTAAAGCTAGATATTATAAATGAGGAGGGTAGTGAGGAATCAGGACGAAACCGCAGTAAGTTGCTTCTTTTTTCTACTTAACCCATTTACGCTGAAATGGGATTACGAATTAAAATCTGAAGTCCGTTTGAAGCGAAAGTTAATGCAAAGCTTAGCGCGCTAAAAAGCCTTGTTAATTTAAAGCTTTTTTACCGTCCACGTTAAGAAACCTAGTTACATTTGAATAATCAATGTAAGTATCGAAAATTAAATCGATACGTAAATCATCTTTACCGCGATTCCAATTTGAACGAGGTTACTTTATCAAAAACAACTAATGATTAGAAAATGCCAAGAGTATTTTCATACCAAAAACGAAAAGATTATGAAAAGATAATAATGATAAAAAAAACAGATTACCGATTGCAACAATAAAAATAAAGATTTGTCAAACAAGGAAATATAGAGAATTGCACGTAGACTGGGCCGGCATTAACCAGCGCAACGCCATGGAGTAGCGAATGTTTATTAATGAGACGTCTTAGAATTAAAAGCACTGACTTATTTGAAAACCAAATCAGAAGCAAAGCAAGAAACGTCGACCCAATTTAACTTTCACACCTGCACTATGAGAAATTTGTAACAAGCACACCTCCCGTACACTCCATCTGTAGCATAGTGCGTAGCATTCAGCGTCAATCTACGTAACTTTATTTAATAGAGTCGTAGCTAGGCAGTTCAGAGACGTAGCTCGCCGCGTAGAGTGCTACGAGAGTGTAGCGGCGAAACTTATTAATATTTCACACGGCTCTGCCTGTCCCACTTTCCCTAAGTAGGTTACATGGACGGCTCGGCGGCCCTTCCGCGCGACTCGTTCGACGTTTGCCGTGTGCAACCGAGCCTCACTTGCCTCCTACACTTTTGAGCTGACCTTTACATTCATGACGGTAAAGATTCATCTCTTACCATTTTATGGAGTAATACAATTTAGGTAAATATGTACCTTGCAATTTAAATATACTGTACATTGTAAATTAGTTTAGAGTACGTATCTTTAACAAGAATCTTTACATGTATGGATGTAACTTTTACGCTTCGGTTTCTCAAAATCCTTGACAAAAGGAAGTCAGCTCGGGAGCCAATTCACCTGATTGTGCGAGTATTTGCAGAGTTCTCAGCGGCCCTTCCCGACTCGCGTATCGTATCTCTTATGTCAATCTTTTTGAACTTAAGCCCGTCCGAGTCTTACACAGGTGTGCGCCAATTTATCTCTTAAACATATATCACTTTAGACATAGATTGGCGTGGCAGCGCGACACCCTATCGCACCCCTATCTCTTAGCTGCAATTTATTTTCAATAACGCCCCGGAGGTATTTCTCCTGGAATTCTCTATTATTTAAAATGGTTCTTAGACGTGGAGAATAATGTTTTAAAAAATATTTCATCATAAATACAAAATTTTAGCAACACTGAATGGCAACGTTTTATCAGTACTTAACATAGTTTAGAAAAAAGAGTTTGTAAAAATAAGAATTGCATTTTCAAACGTTTTGCTTTTCTCAAAGTAATTTGATTGCTTTGTTACCACTTCCAGCAATTCAATCACTCGCGGTGACAAAAGCGTCAGCGCGGCGCGCCGGTGGCGGTGTGGTGTCGGCAGGATTTATTAAAAATAACTAGTACGTGAGACCGGAGCCGAGCGATGGCGAAAATATTCCTTTTAATTTTATGCTCAAAGCATTTTAAAATTAACAATCTATCGTCGCATTGTTGACTTTAATGTACATTTTTTACCCGATATGGATGAATACTATTATATTTATATTATTTTTGCATCGAACCAGTGTAAAACTGTGTTCTATTATTCATAATATTTACATACATAGAAGTAAATACACCACTGTTTTAGTTTATTGTTTCAAAAAATATTCATTGAAAGTAAATAGCGTTCCAATGATGTTATATATTTTTGTAACCAATTCCGCGTAGTGTGTGCCGAAGCGAGTAGTGTGTCATACACAAATAGAATAAAAATCTATTTGGCGATGACACCGCGTTTATTACATTTTTCACCCCATCGAGTGCTCATCTCTCTGCAAATAAGCTCCCACTACTCACTAAATTCAATTGTCTTCGATATGACGTAGGCAGACACGCGAGACATTGCTATGTTATATTTCATACTGAATATTGAGAAATAAATGTTTTAAGTTACTGAATGATTAAAAGAACGTAATCTTTTTTTTTATTAATCAGCCTTTATTTTGCAAAACAAACTTCGGGACCTTGAAAAAAAACGAAAATCCGGGAAACTTAACATCTAGTCGTGCTCAAAGCTAAGACCAACGTCGATGGAAAAGTTTTTCATTAAAAGCAAACTCCGTAGGTCAGAGCCGCGCGCCTGCCCGCCGCCAGCTCGCCGCCTGCTGGCCCTCAGTCACTTACATACAAATTCAATAATTCTACTTTCCACTAGGACGACGAGATAGACGGATGGATAGACAAATTAGAAACTAATTGAAAAAGTAAATAAGTATTGAAATTTATTGGCAGAGTACCTTTTAGTTTTTCTTAGCTCCTTCATTAATTACCTTATTATTCATTACTTCTATTTTTGCATTGATTTCCTTGTAGCATCTTTTCCATTGAAACTATTTCTGAATAGGATTCTTTTAAAAAATGGTTCAAGAAAATTTTAGCACAAAATTTAAAACGGCGTATTCTTGTTGGTTTTATGCACAATTTCGTTTAGAAAACTTTTCTCTGAGAGGTATTATGGTATAGAATGTCAGTGTTATTGGCGCACCTGTGGCGAGGGGAGGCGTGGGGCGTGCGGGGAGCGGGGGCCTATACGCACAAGTGATAATTTAGTTGTCTCAGTGAGGACGAACCCTTAAAGTTTTCCCAACCAGCCTC
>JAOCNA010000006.1:5699253-5712797 GCA_026546675.1 Papilio helenus
ATACTAATATTACAAAGAGGAAAAAATTGTATTTTTTTGGATTTTTGTATGTATTGAAACACCTCAAAAACTACTAGGCCGATTTCGAAATTTCTTGTACCATTAAAAAGCTACTTAAACACTGAGTAACATAGGCTACATTTTTCTTAATCCATGCGGACGAAGTCACGAGCATCAGCCAGTTAGTAATGATTTATTTTTAAATATCCCCTTTTACAATGTAACTTACTCTAAAACATTAAAGAAAGACTGCTGCTGTGCTTGTGTGTGAGTTCTCCACCACTCAATGAGTCTATCTTCGTCCAAATACTTGAGAACGAACAAAAAACATAAGAGAACATCGCGCACCTCCTCGGGGGACATCACTCCGAATCTGGACAGACAACACGACATAAATCACTTGCACAACCCTTTGTTAGTAAAAAACGATAAACTTCTTGAACTGTTAAATAATTGTTTGTTACTCAATAACGTTATTACATATCTATATGAAGTTGTGTTCAATCAATGAGTATTTATTCTTAGTATGACATTAGGTATTTTTTACCATTTTAATAATTACTATGTTTCTGTGATATTAATTCAAGAAGTATACCGATAATAATAGAAGGACAATTACCGATTAACCTGGTCACCAATATCGGTCAAATCCAGCTTCGTATTCCTCGGTAAGGAATCTCCGCCGGACATCGTGGACACCGACTCGAGAGAACTTTGTGATATGTTATTTGTGTTATCTACAAAACAAAACCATTGCACCCATTACACAAATCACCTGTATTTAGTGTCTATTTCCACTGAGCTCTAGCACTGTTTGTATAGCAGTCGCGCCAGTGCCAGTGGAAATTGAGCTTTAGTTAAGAAATCCCAAAAGCAATATTAAACAGAAATAATATAGATAATTTTCTCATACCTTTTCCATACATGTTACTCGGCTGTATATTAAGCGGTTCTTTGAAATGTGTTGAATTCCTAATAGGCGTGTGTTCAAAGTGCAGAGTCAGTCTGTTTCTTCTCGGCGTGCTGTTTGCTGAGGTGACATCTTTTTGCGTACTGTTCAATATAGACGTCGTTGTCGCGTCTCCGTCCAGTTTATCCTCTCCGTTCTCTATTATCGGACTGGCCAGTGATTTTGTTACTAATCGATGAGCGTTATCTATGTAAAATTATATTTAAATCAATAACATATTTCAAATGTGATTGGTAAGATATTCTAATATTTTTAATTAATATGACGCTTAGTAGATCTCATAAAAACGGAAGACTTCAACATTTTTGTAGTTGGAAAGGTTTCATTTGGTTTAGCAGTAATTCAGATCTTTTCCCGTCATAAATATAGAATAAAGAAAAACGATAAAAAAGTAATTTAAAAATAAATTGGAGTTCATCTTAAAATGGTTTCGGTACCGAGTACAATGGTGAGCCAGGGTGCGTAGAGCTGCGCGAGGCGCGCGCGCGCCTGGCGCGTGCGGTAGCGGTCGTCGTGCTCGTGCTTGGTGAGCAGCGCGCGCAGCACGCCCAGCGCACTGCGCCGCTTCTGCGGAGCCTCGCGCAACGACTGCTCTATCTGAACATGTAACACATCAAGTTCACACTAACACTTTATGGATCTTTGATATCTGTAATAAATTGTTATTATTATTTCCATATATCTTTATATTCTTAATAACATTATAAATGCGAAAGTTTAGATGGATGTTTGTTAGAGTTTGTAGCCTAAACTGTTGAACGGTTCTTAATGAATTTTGGCATAGAAGTAGAGGATAGTCTGGAAAAACACATACGCTACTTACTTCTGTATTTTTTTAATCAAAAATGTGGAAAGAACGTGGCGTGGAATTCCACGCGAACGGGGTCGCGGGCTATGGCTAGTATTTTATACATATAATTATATTTTACAAGATTAAATAAAAAAAATAGTTGAAAAGAATGAGAGAATTCTTGTGATGTTGGTTGATGTTTATTATTATTATACAACAAAAATACAACAGTTCATATAAAAACAATATAAATGTTAAAAACTAGTGTGTTTTTACTTGAGTAAAGATAAAAAGGGGTCTTTGTGAAATATTTTGTACTAAAAAAATTTACCTGCTTTAAAAGAATCCCAGCCAGAAAATGTCTCATAATAAAATCCTCAGTAAGCTTCAATTTAGCTGGATCTGAAAAAAAAATGTCTTAGTTCAATAAACTATTCAATTGAAATTTTCAATTATAAAAAAAATAATTAAAACCCGACCTTCATCACTGTCTTTGAACATTTTATTAGCTTGCAACGGTAAGTTAAAAGGTACAAAATGTTCGTGTGAGCAAATAGTTTGTAGAAATGTGAATTTAAAGTCAAAAAGAGCCTTTGGATCGCAGGACTTCGAAACAATCGACAATCGCATTTTTTAGTACCTCGGCTCCTGCCTAGTCCGTTTCTCTATAATCAAAGACTGCAGGTGAGTCGATTGGCATCTTGAAAGTACACGGTTAGGTAAATCGAGTATGGAAAAGACAGATTCATTTATTCAAGGCGTGAGTACATTAAAATTTTTGTAGCAACTTATCGACTGCATAAACGAAGTAAGATTTTCTAAAGATTGAGAACAAAGTTACCTTTTGGATATTTCAATATATTTAAATTTAACATTTATGTATGTGTTTTATCAAAGGCAATCCACATATAATCCATTTAAGTTGAACTAAGTTAAATGTTTTTAAGTTAAATATTTATTGCAACTAGATTAATGACCGGTTTCCCACTTTTAACCATTAGTTAGTCTTTTTGGTTCGGTGACTTCATGAAATGCGTTTCGAACTACGTAACCTGAGTTTTACTCTGTTGAAACTTAGATCAACCTAATACTTATGAATCACTAGTTAATAATATAATAAAAAAAAACTTCTGAAACCCAGCATAAATCTTGTCATCTTGTAAAGTGTTTTTAGATTTCTTTAATATAACTCGCATCACAACTTCAGAATTTAGTAAAGTAAATTATAATTGTTTTTTTGGTTTTTAATTTAACAGTAGCAAATAAGAATATTACCATATCTTTGATTACTGTAAGGTAATGACGGAAAGATAGTGATGATCTCTTGATTACCAAAAACAAAAACATAGCGAATTGAACTGTAATAAAAAAAAAGAAACATCTGTAAATAAAACATTGTTCTTTCTCTTTAGTTTACCAATCGCTTTTTATATTTCGAAAAATAGCTCACAGCTCGTATACGTCGGAGAATTCCGACCACGGGTCTTATTTCCAATAACACTTTCACAATAACGAAGGGGTCATACTTTACTAATAAAAGTTTCCCGATGAGCAAAGTTCGTAGCGACGCGAAAATTGACAAATGTTCGCGGGTTAGGGTTTTGTCGACTCGATATTGCAGTTTTGCGTTTTCGTCATAATGTTTGCGTTGCAGCTGCGGTTTGCGTAACTGTTGCTCTAACTGCCTTTATTTATTGCGTCGTAGTTTGAAAACTGTTCCCGTCTGCCGCCGGCTTGTTAGTCAAATACATAAATATATGAATTTTCCCTTTATGACGCTTTTCTATTTAATAACACACGGAGAACGTACAGTTGTTTTTATGTTATTTGTTTACGCTCGCTTTGAAAAGCTGTTTGACAAAGGTTGGTAGAGATAATTGTTGAAAACATGCGTTTTAATAAGTAGAACAAGGAAATTACTGTTTTAAAACATCACAGATTAAAAAACGAAATTCGGACCAGAGTTAATATGTTAGCCATCAATACAAAGCTCCGGTCAGTTAAGAAATGTAGAACATTTAACTGTAAGTTATAATACATTTTCATCGGCCGTTACTTTATTGCATATTGAAAACGGGCATGCTGCGATACACGAAGGTGCGCGCTATCCGGTTCGAAGGACCATCGGCCTCCCGCCGAGGGCGTATTGTCGATAACTCATCTGCCTTCGCTCCGAACATGTGTTGGCAAGAAATATCGACGATAGCATCGAGTGAACGATCCACACTCCGAATTAAATACGAATATTTTGCAACATAATAATATGAACATTACAGATAACTTTAATATGCGATAAATTCTTGTAACTGTAAGATACGATCTTTTGTTTTTATAATCGAAACAATCGACATTCGACGTTTTAAAACAACATTAAGATTAACAAAGAAAGCTACAATTAAAAAAAAGAAACCAGTTTTTACGTAAAACAAGTTCTTGTTATCAATAATCCTCTTCAATTTTAATAGAATAGGAAATACAAATGCTTTAATAATGTTCAATTCATTTATTAAAATATCTCGTGCTTCAAAGTCATTCAGAATATTAAATTGTTAAAGGCAACGTGCCTAACAACCTATCAATGAAGAATACACCAAACACTTGCAACGAAATTTAATTTCATTACTCGTTGCATTTCTGTGATTGTGTACCAATACAATTGAGACTCTACTGCCATGAAAATAAAGTACGAAGTTCAGAATTTAAGTAAATAGATATTTCCGTGTGCATTAACGTTCAAACAACAACCGACCTGTGACCTCTCGCTAAAATAAATTTAAATGCCCACCGCTACTGCGCCCATCATTAATTGCGAAAACTGAATACTTAGAAATCGTAAATGTTAGATAACTAGATGAAGCAATTAAGAATACTAAAGGCCGGTTAACTCGTTAGTTTTTTTGGTTCAATAAATTCATGAAGTGTGTTTCCGAACTACGTAACTTGAGTCTGTTGGTATCGGTTTTAAATGACACAGTACTTGTAATTCAATATCAAAGAATATTCTCAATGACAAAAGTCCAACTCTGTCAGATTTGAGAAGGGATTGTCTCAGCGATAATACTGTCAGGTTACGGAGTTCAATTCAATCAACTTGACAATTTCTGGTATAAACTGGAACGTCACAGATGTCCCTTACTGTCAGAATTGACAGAATTATCTCTTTGGGAACACGATTTCCTATTCTGTCAATATTGAAAACGACACCGGATAACTTGAAACGCTCAAAATAGAATATCAATTGTTATTTCGTATCTAGTAAAATATGAACTACTAGCTGTTGCTCGCGACTTCGTCCGCGTAGAATTAAAAAGTAGTTAAAATAGCCTATGTTACTCATTGATAACATTACTTTTTAATGGTGAAAGATTTTTTCTTAGCCCAGTAGTTCTTAAATTATTACAGTATGTTAAAAAAGAAATAACCAATTATATAAATATACCAATATTATAATGCGAATGTTTAGATGGATGGATGTTTGTTCTACGTATCTCCAAAACTGCTGAACGGTTTTCGATAAAATTTGTCACAGATGTAGAACATAGTCTAGTTACTAAGTTTTTTAAAATTCTGAGCAGACAAAGTCGCGGGTAAAAGTTAGTTTCAAAACAATTGATTCTTTTTTATTCTCCAGCACATTAATTTTATGGTTTTTAGCGTAGTTTTAAATTGCCGAAACACTTGTCTTAAACCAAAGACGTAATTAAGTTTTTATGCCATAAGTTAGTGATAAAAAAATGATTTTTAAATACAGTACGAGTTATTCTTATCTATACATATAATAAAATCGGAGTGTCTGTTTGTAATATCAAAAGAAAAATTACAGATTTCGGGAAGATGATGTATTTGCATTGCTGATAACGAAAATCGCATTTAAAAACTTTTTGTCTGTCTGTCTGTCCGCAAGCCGCGTTTGTTCCGGGTAATCTCCGAAACGGCTGGACCGATTTCAACCAGACTTTCACTGAAGGGTAGCTGACATAGACGGGCATATTATAGACTACTTTTTTATCTTATTGCGTGGACGAAGTCGCGGTCAACAGCTAGTTAACTATTGACGAATAAACTTATTTCTTTGCTTTAATTTGACAATCAACTATAAAAGAACTACAATTTCAAATCATCGGCTTAGTTTCAAATATTTATTTTATGTGTATGAGTTTAGTTGAAGTGTATGAATGTCATTAAATAAATATAAACAAGGCGAGCATTACTGGACCGGGTCGGGTGACGGGTGGCTAATATAAATATAACGTTAACTTTGGAGCCGATGTAATAACATAATTTATGTGTAAATTGATTCTCAGATAAACTTACAAATTCAGTAGGCGATGTCGTAACAAATCCATGAATTTATTAATCTAATAAAGTCTAAACGAGTATTTATATAGATAATATTTATTTAAACATTTTATAAGTTAAATTAAAAGACAAATGTCGCGTTATTTTGCTAGACACATTCAAAAGCAAATGATTAAACTCGATATCGAAGTCGACTCGAACTCGATTATTTTCGCCCGCGACTCCGTTTACATGCAATTACGAAAACAAAAGCAAGCAGCCTATGTGTTCTTCCAGACTATTCTCATTAGGCATAATTTCATCGAGATGTATTCAGCAGTTTAGGCTACAAACTCTAACAGACATCCATCCATTTAAACTTTCGCAATAATTAAAATATGTAACAAATACGATTAATAAACAACATTTCTCAGTACTAAATATTAGCCTAGAATAAGCAAAAATACTTTTAAACTGATTTTATTTAACAGTTTTGTCCAATTTAATAAAATGTTATCAGTATCAAGCCACTGATAATAATTTTATCGTACACCGAACTATCTTTCTCTTTCTGCTAATATGATAGTAAAATTGTAAATGTTAACGTAATTTATTTGATAGTTTACTAATTATGTCATAATGGTATCGTTTAAAACAGCAGAACTACTAGTTATTTATCTTATTACGTATTCTGTAATGTCTAAATTGACGATCGCTTTAAATAAATCCTCAAACATTATTCATACACTTTTCTATACCATAACCACAATCAACAAGTAATTACATTATTTGAAGAAAACGATCATTTATTTGCATTATACGTTCACACCAATAACTAGTTCATGGTAAATGAATCTTAATCTCATAGGATTAGAGTTGGTATTGCATTGTGTTTGTTGTCAGCTTCAATAAGAGGCACATTTCGGATATCGGCCGCCGGGTTCAATGTATCCGAGCGCAAGGGAGGCTACAAGCTACAGCTAGGCACTGACACAACTTACTGGATTAATTATGTCTTTCGCCCCCTTTTCAAATTTCGAATGCGAGCTAAAATTACCGAATGGCGACTGTTTAAATGGTTTCGGTTATGGTTCCCGAGATTGGTTTCAATTTAAATATCTACTGTCCATTTATACTAACAGGGGTGAACAGAGATAAACAAGCGTATATTCAATACGATCAATTTGTTAATTGATTCTCTGTTTGCCACGAGACGAATAAATTCTCTTTCGTTATGTCACTTTTTTGAAAATTACTTCAACATTTTTGTTTTTATTTGCAAATGCTGATGTTTAAGGGCAGCGATCGTTTCGCTATTTAGGCGAATTCTGCTGCTTGCTTGTTTGTCATAGCAAGTCGCAAACACAATCGTACATGTGTTATGACTAAATCAGAACTACAGAACCAGTTCTTCGGATTTATAATTGCAGACCCAATTATATATAACGGAGCATTTCGCTGCGGTCCCCGGGGTAACCTGATCGTATATTATACTTGAGATTTGGGTTTTTATGTCATTCAGGTATTGGCGAAATTAAAAACAAAAAAAGGTTTTCTCGTCAAAGAGTAAACACATTTCAAATGGAAGTAACAATTGTTTAAACTAATTCACGACTCTGAAAAGGATTTAGTTTTTTTTTTATGGAAAAGAGTATTGAAATAAACAAATGTTATTAAAAGTTCATGTTAATATTATATTTAATTTAATATTAGAATGCAACTGGCAATGAGACAACATTCGGTTTGGCGCCAAGACATCAATTTTACAATACAAATAACATAACACAGTCAATTCTAAAGTTCTTTACTTATAGTTTTAATTTAACAAATTATTTTTTTTTCTCTCAAAATGTAAATAAATTATTTAAAACACCAAATCCTCGCCAGCTTCATATCATTTTGTTATTCAGTTATCAAAAAGCAAGTATCGTTGCAACCAGTAATGGCGTCCAACAACTTTTTTTTGTTGCGTTATCGCTCCCGATAAGCGCAAGTCAACAATCCTCCGACGTTAAATAAACCGCGATAAACGCCACGGCAATTGTCCGACGTGTTTGACTAATATAATAACACACATATAATACAAACGTTAGGAAATCATCGTATTTTAAAAACCATTCCAAGTTTGAAACTATCCCACAACTGTTTTGTAGTACTTTGATTCCTATGAGCTTATACGGAGGTGCGCACATTATACAATTTTTAGTTGTGCAACTAAACAATCGACAATCGCACAACTGCTGTAAGATAATTTAGTCAAAGATGTGTACCCGCTCTTTAAGTATGACTTTATAAATTTAACCTAAAATTTCCAGCACCGAAACACTCAAATTCCTTGATATTTTTCTCTTTCTAGTTTCAGTAATAAAATGTCCAAAGTAATTGTCGATTTGAAATTAAGATAATGAATAGATCTCACCTTGCCGCGGTCAATAATTTTGTTCGAGTTGTCTCGAGTACCGCAGATTACTTAACCGTTAACATTCTTTTGTCTTATTGTTATCCAAGGGCAATTATGAATATACAATATAATTCTACGCTAGCACAAATCAACCTGTACAATTTACACTAAAGCTGCCCCTAAAGACTTCAAAAATGGTAATCTATACATATAATATAATTGGAGAGTCTGTTTGTAATATCAAAAGAAAAATTCCCGATTTCGGGAAGATGATGTATTTTCATTGCTGATAACGAAAATCGCATTTAATTATTTTTTTTGTCAGTCTGTCTGTCTGTCCTCAAGCCGCGTTTGTTCCGGGTAATCTCCGAAACGGCTGGGCCGGCTTCGACCGGACTTCCACTGAAGGGTAGCTGACATAGATGGGTATATTATAGGCTACTTTTTTAATCTTAATATTGCGTGGACGATGTCGCGGGCAACAGCTAGTTAAATATAAAACTACTACAAATAAAGACTATATTCATGATAGCTGAATGTGTTCAATCTAAATGGGCAAATGCGTAATTAGGTTCGTATATAATCACACCTTCATAACTACACTTCTATCAGTAGCGTGGGTTTAACGTGTGAGAGGTCCCCAGTGTGTAAAGACCTACATTACTTCTGTGTTGACTTCTTTTCGTGTGCTTATTTACAGAATATATGATACTATGACTTGATAACTAGACTAAAACACTATTTTTTTAATTACAAAAAAGAACTGTCTTAGTAACAACTTAACATTTCTGAAATAGCAGGATGTCAGTTGCCATAACCTCAATATTTTTGAAAGTTTTCAAGTTATCTCTTTTTTTTTATTATAAACTATTATTGATAATAGCAAAGCAAAATGATGTTGAGCATTTAAATTTAAAAAAAAATCTTGTTATAATCAGAGGCTTGGTAAAAAAATATTCTCGGTTACATCATCATAGCGCAGTCTTAACCTAAATCGGAATAATTCCGTCGTTTAGTGAAACAAGTGTGCGCAACCTTAAATCCGGTTTACAACTAAAAAAAAAACAAAATTGTTTAAAGCAATATTTTAATTGAACACGAATGCATTTTTTTAAAACAATCTACAACAAAATGAATCTATAATTACATCGTAAAATACGAAACAAAAGTCATTTAAAAAAAAATTACAGACTATACAAAGCATAGACAATGCGACCGCGAGTTTAGAAACATTTTTCAACACAGACAAAAAACGAAGACAATTGTCTGACGGTTCTGTAAGGTTTTTTTAAACACCGGCAGGATCTTACGAGTGCCTTGGTCCAAAATCCTTTTAAACGAAATTCTTGGTTGCATTGTGCAGTGAGTCATTAAACTTTGTAGATATGGGCTCGTAACGGTCCGCGCGGATACGCCCGTGCTAGCTGTTACATTACGATTCTCAAACCCGACCAACGCGTCGGCGGAATTCATGAACATCTGTTAAATTAACACGATTTTGTACTCAGCGTACGTTCGCGTATTTATTCTTTATTGAATGGAATTAGGATTTCGGAAAATGTTTATCATGTAGGCTGCTTTCGTCTACTGTTTTTATAAAATGGATAAACTTTTTATCAAGTTCTTTAATACTGCCATTAATCGCCAATAGCCTAATGGTTTGGGGTACGGACTACCGAACTCGCGGTCGAGGGTTCGAATCCCACAATTCGACTATTGTCATGAACCATATCCTAGCACAAGCCTACAGTTTAGTTGGGAAAGTTAAAGGAAATATTAGTAAATTAACAAAAATCTACTAATATTTTTATTAAAAAAAAATCATCAATTGGGATGGTTATCGACAATCGAGACATGTTCTAAATAAATGCTCTTTAAAGATGTTTTCACATAGATGTAGAAATCGTAAGTAAACCAGCCAATGTAAAAGAAAACAGAATTGAAACAAATTATAGGTAAGCGATGATATTACGCACGGTCGAGCGCGCGCGTGGCGGTCGCGATGGCGGGAGAAAGCGCGCATTTTCGATAATACAGGTAACTTTAAGTACGCAAAGGGTGCCTCAGCTTCGCAATACACGCGCTGTTCCCAGACAGACATTCTTTTTTAAAAACCAACCCGTTTTAATACGCATGTACTTCGACGCTTTCTGTTAAAGCATTTTTTTTAAACCCCTTTTATTGTACGCTTCGAGGAATAACGTAAACAAATGGAAATAAAGTATTATGTCGAAGCGATGTTAGTGTTCAAAAAGTTACAATTAGTGATTTTATCTATGGCGAAATATCAACCAGATTTGAGACAACTCGTTTTTTATTATCTCTGTTGTCGGTTCTATTAGATATAATAGGATATGTTCTCGATTACTTACTTACAAGGTGACGCAAATTGATATTTTCTTTGGCAAGTCATACAAATCAAAAATATTGTTGTAAAAGTGAAAGTAACTAAAGAGGTTTCTTATAAACACCAATAAAAAGTGTTAACTAAACGCTTTATATCTTTATAAATAGTTTAAAGCGTCTATACTAAAATTAAAATTTGTTTTAATTATGATACTTTTGTAAATAAACAATCCCAAAGTTCACGAAACAAATTCTACGTTATGTCAACATTTGGCTGTTACTTTCCGATTTATTTAGTTGTGATATATTAAAAAGTTTTAAACTACTCGCATATTAATCGCGATAACTGTTCCATAATTGAAAACAAGATACACGCGCCCCACTTTGGTCGCCGCATCGATTTTAAAAATAGGCTGGTTGGTGCGTTTTCGATGTGCGCTTCTACACCGATAAACTATGCTTATTAGCTACAACACTAATCAAACCTTAGGTCATTGGATTAGAGTCTGTTTTCTCTTGTACTTGACAATATTTATGATGAAGCTAAGAGCGGCGCGCTTGAATGGAAGGAACGGACCGTGCAGTACATTTCTGTAATCAATTTTAAATCGAATAGAGACAAATATAACGTTTTGCCCGAGCGGTAATGAGATTTGATTTTTACATAGCATGTAAAATTCTACGTAATTCTTTAACAATTCTGTTAACCTCGAGATGTTAATGAACTCCGCGTCTCTGTCTAGTCTATTTTCAATCTATTCTCAATAACAATTTATATTATTTTCAAGCCTTAAGTTATTATTAACTATGTAATGAACTGCTTTTTGATCAAAATAAGATACATATCATTTTTTTTGGTTTTTTTAAACCAATTTCGTTATTTACATTTTGTAACTTTTAAAACCTAATTTGCTTATCTATACTAATATTGCAAAGAGGAAAAATTTGTATTTTAGTATTTTTGTATGTATTAAAATAATTCAAAAACTACCAAACCGATTTTAAAATTCTTTCACTGTTAAAAGGTAATTTATCTGTGAGTAACATAGGCTACATTTTTTAATTTCACGTGGGCGAAGTCGCGAGCAACAGCTAGTCCTGAAATATTATTTAAAAAAAAACTGTTTGTCCGAGGGATATTAATGTAAAATTTGTCAACATACTTTCTACTAGCTTTAAAATTATTGATGAATAAACATGGTGTAAGTTGGGGCAGCGAATTCCGTAGCGCAATAGGGTTTGTGGCATGATGGATGACGGCTTTGCCTCGCTTTATTACAGCCCGGCTCCAATAACCCCTGCTAATATGTAATTACATTATCTCGGTCACAGCTTAAAATTGCGATAAAGCCATTCAAATCTTCGGAAAGTTTACAATAATAGATAAACGAAAATCTTTAATTTGTTTAATAGCAGTTTGGAATAAAAAGGGAAAGTTATTCAATGGTTTAAAAGTAATATTTTGAACTCCGCCGAAGTTGTAGTTCAACCATTTGCTAAAACTTACGACACGTGCAGGTTTTTTGTCCCTTTCTAACACTCGCTCTCTGTCGTACAGTGTGACATTTGGCATACAGGGGTGAACTGGCCATAACGATTATTATCTCAGTTCCCCCGGATAAAAACCATCAACATTCTGTTCAAGTAATTTATGCAATTGTATAAATAATCAATATCAAGTCAAATATAACACAATAATCTATGAAAATGTGTATTTAATGAATTTAATTTTGAGACAAACTACATATTTAATTTAACATTAGACCTAGGTCTGTTCTAATTTAGCTGTTTCAGTTTGCTTGATCGATGGAAATTACTAGAAGTTCAAGAGTTAATCTTAGAGCGGACGTACACCTTTGACTAAACTATCGCACAGCTGTTGAGCGATTGTCGATTGTTTTGCAGCCAATTCAACTGTTTAGTTGCACAACTAAATTGAGTAGTGTACGTACCTCCATATAAGCTCATAGGAATCAAAGCGAGACTAAACAGTTATGCGATAGTTTAGATTCAAGTGTGCGCATGCTCTTAATTAAGTAATTTTTGAACTACTAAAGCTAGATATTTAATATTGACAATCTCTATGATGTATGTAAATTTGTATAGTTACATATATTTCGACGTCCAATCGATTAGATACCTACGGACTGGACTCCGCAGACAGAATTGTATCTTTTTGTACTAGCTGTAACAGTTCTCATGTAACATGTTTTAATTTATTTATATTCGAAAATGCATTTAACATAAGACATACTGACAGTGTTTCTATTGTTAATATACTTTTGGTTTCTCTAATCGTTGACACATTCGCTTGTTTTGATTCCTTTTTTAAAAACGCTCTAACTTTGGAATGAAGCGTAATACATTTTCAGGTTATATTCCTTGATTCTTTACAAGAAAAAAGACTTCATAAGTGTGTGCAATTTTGAATTAAAAAAAATAGATTTCATTTTAAAAGGACCTTATTTTTTTTATTAAAATTGAATAATTAGTGTTTGCATGTCAAACGCGTGACACTAGTAAAATTAAAATAGCGAATTATAGAAACGCGTTTTGACCTTCTGTTTCTTGTTAGGGGACGGACCTCACCCTAGTCGCGAGTATTGCACCCTATTTAAAAGATAAGATAAAAGAAATCCCATTCGGTAGAGACTGTATAGAAACATTTATTGGTAAGTCTGGCACTTATGTTAATGCGATTCCTTCCTCGTCACAACTTTAAGGATACGAACACGTGCGCGATGAAGATTAAGTGAATA
>JAOCNA010000006.1:5744779-5757196 GCA_026546675.1 Papilio helenus
GTTCTCCCGAAGCAGAGTGATAAATCAATTATAATTTATTCGTAAGCATTTCTTTATTATTACATGTTACGTTGCTGTGTTTATTGATTTAATCTTTGTTTCGAATACATTGTGTGGTTTGTACTGTAATTTTTGTACTTGTCCCACGTAACTAGGCAATGCATATCTTTCTTTGCGTATATTCATTTCGATCACTTGAGCGTACATGGCGCAGTAACGGGTACATTTAACGGCTTTTTACTCCTTTAGTATCAGGATATGGAATTTGAAAGTTTTCATTTAATTGAAACTACATAATGTGTATTTACGTTAGTTATTTATTTTATTGTAAAACTCATACTATAGTAGTCAAACTATTTGCTCACTATCTATAAAGGTCATTACGTAATCAATTATCAAGTTCTTACATTATTGATAAACATTGAAAATTCATTGGTACCTATTCATATTTAATAGATAATTTATTTAAAATAACTCCAAAAACATATTTTTGACGATAAAATAAATTGATTTCTGATTTTTGAGTGTTTAGAAATAAAGTTTGACATTTACATAACCTTTGGCTGTCAAAAGTTCCCGCGTTTTCAATTGAAAAGAAAAAAATCTAATCTATGGTTCGTTCCTTCTAACAAAGAAAGAGGTCGTTTTCCTTTAGTCGCGGCGAGTGGAGCAATATTGTTGCAACAATTGTCTGATTGATCGGACTAATTTATTTCCACATATTTCTGATTAAATTGATTGCCTCATCGAGTCTTTGCATAATAATATTATGTTTTTAGTGAACGTTGATTATAACAAACAGCTGTTTGGCATGCACTACGTATCTGCAACTGTTATTCTTGAAGTATTTAGATCAAGAAATGTATAAACATATCAATTTATGCAATACTAGCTGTTGCTCGCGATTTCGTCCGCGTAAAAATATAACCTTTGTTGCGTTAGTAACGTGGGTTTTAAATGGTGAAATAATTTTTCAAATCGGTCCAGTAATTTTTGAGATATTTCAATACATACAGAAATACAAATCTTTCCTCTTTATAATACTAGTATAGCCACGCCACGGGAATTATCAGGCACAGGCCCTTCGATTTCAATAGCCTTTATCCAAATTATTATGAAATTGTTACCAAGTTGTAATTACTAAACAATTAGTGGAAAGGACAATACTATAAGTATGACTACGAATAATATAAATTATTAGACTAAAGGCCGAATCCTGAAACGAGTAATTTAAACATTTTTAATGGAATTTAAGCGTACCCTTAACATTTAACATGCTGTTACATATTAAATGTCGTTTTAGTATTGAATTCATTTTCAAAAACATATTTTTATTGTCTTTAAATTGTTATGTGGCATTTAATCCTATGATCGGCGACACAAAGCCGTGTTTTATTAATCAAGTTTGAATGCAGGTGTATAGGACTTATCTATGGTCTACCAACAGGTGTTGAGGGTCACCTTTCCTCACCTAATATAATTAAAGTTTAACGATGCATTTCTTTTGATTTTATTACGATTTTTATGCATGATTATTTAATGTTCATGTTTGATTTGTCTTAAAAATAGTATTTTTTAACTTGATTACTAATTAAAATAACATTATAATAGTACAGCACCGGTTAAAAAATGTCATTGATTTTATTTTTTTTAAGTATTTTTTTTACATTAATATGCAAAAGTGATCGCTAACGATGCCTTACGCATATAACCATGGAATTAAACGGTTCACGTTCGATAATAATATGAAAATTGTTCAAATTACAAACTAGGATGTATGGATACGAAAACTGACAGCGAATGCTTCCATTTGGTGGATTGGGTCGTCTCGGTCGGTCGTTGCGCTGCAACAAAACCAGACTTGAACATTCGCCGCCCCAAAAAGAGGTTATGTTGCACGCTATGCGCTTTTTAATCTTTATTAAGAAATAAAATTAACTTTAATTTATGTTTCTTATTGAGATAATGTTTAACTCATTTATTATTGATGGACAATAAGGAAGGAAAATATTTTTAAGGACTTACGACCGAATATGGACTAATCATTTCAATATAACAGCGCTTTAAATGTTAAGTCTGAAGTTTATAAGATTCGTTTCAGCATCCGGCCGTTAGCTTACGCATGATTAAGACTTAACACTTTTTTCTTTTATCAAATGTTTTTCTTAGATGGAAAAATTAAAAAATAATATAAAGGAACATCAGCTTTAATTTTTTAAGGACATCTTGATAAAAACAAAGCCTAACCAGCGAATAAAACCTCTTTTTAAATCTTAATAACCTTTTAAGGCGATGTAAAAACAAAAAGACGGGCCTAGATAATACCCGACATAAGTACTGAAGCCGACTGCGTAATTAGTTAATTAGAATTCAATGGCGGCGCTTTTAGGTTGATTTTATGTGGACGAGTTTGTTAAGAACCTTAAAAAAACTTTTGTTTATTCAGACTATTTGATCTTTGTCAACCAGCAAAGGTCACTAAACAAATAGATAACGGAATTAAACAAATGCGACCTCAAGCGTATTTCAAGTTTAGGGAAAACTTGTTTGTACGACAATATAATACTAAAAGATAAGAGTTTACTTGTATTGTATCTTTTTAATTTTTTTTTTATTGTAAAAAAATTATTTATAGGCAATTAAAATAGAGTTTTACTATACACGTAAATTTGCAAGCCAGAAACTATTTCTATACTCAAAGCGTATACACCTTCAGTTTTAACTGACAGTAAATGTAAACAATATTTAAGTGAATTAAACTGTACAGTTAGTTTTGCCTACACAGTCAATATGTTCAGTTAACACTGAGCGTCTATATAATTGTCAATGAATTGCGCTAATTTTTTTTTACCATAACTTAGACTTGGTATTGAATCTTAAACATCACATTACTAGTTTGCAACCACTGAGTCATTATGGTATTAGTTTGTTTTTTCCTCCAAATAACTCATACGTGTATATTTTACATTGATAAATTGCACAAATCAGAATCGTAGTTGACTCGATTTGCGTACGTGCATTTGATCATGTGAACGCATTGTCTCTTTGTTTTGAATTTACGCATTTAGGTTATACGTTTTAAGACATCTTATAGTTAAAAACTTATCTGATCCGGTAGGTATTAGTAAAACTATACTATACTTGTCTTATATATTTGTGATTTTCTTTGCATATTTAGGCTTATATATGTTTTGACAACTAGCGATAGCTCTTATAGGCCAGACAAATCTATCGCACTATAAATAGTTACTGTCCTGACACTTCTATCAACTATATGGTTATGCACCTATTTCAAATGTATTTGATTTTATATGCTAAAATGATACTATAATTGCCCAACTTTTTTTGCAATATAGTGTATGGTTGAGACACTTCTTCACATGAAGGTTTAAGATAACAAGTTGACTTGCCATCACGTAGTGTCATCAGCCAGTACTGTTAATTATTATGATGCAATATTAAACTGGGTAATTCTGTGACGTCATCCATTTCGCATGTTATTGAGATACGCATGATCATGCACACTATTGCGAAATAAATGTACTTTATTTTACTAAAACTATGTAAATAAGCCCATTTTTACTTTCGATAAAGTGGCCGTCGCTTTTATTATGTGTTGATAATATTACGCTCTTAAATAGGTTACTTCAATCGGCCATACTGTATGACGCATGCTGGAGTAACGCATTTGTAAACTCTACCTACTTGTACAAAAAAGGCATGAGGGAAGTGTCTTCGACATAATCATGACGATTTTTGAATCGTTCCAATACGCCATACTCGTGTGAGACAGAGAAAAGAAAGTGCAGGTAGTCGAAGTCGAGCCGGGCAAGATTTATTGGATCGTAACCGCCCGAGGTCGGCAACACCCGTCGATGTCATCGCGCGCAAGCTCCGAAAAAAAAACTATGTCTATGTCGTTCGAAATTCGAATCATCGCAACCATAGAGCGTCATTCATGATTAACCTTTGTTAGTTTTCCTTATATTTTGCGCTAAAGAGGTCGAATGACGTTTATCGCAAATGTAAAAATTATTTATAACTAAATTAGTTTAACAGAGGAGTTTAATTCCTTAACAGTAGAAGGATAATAGCGGAATTTATAAAACGCTTTCAAATACGGCTATTACGTTGAGTAAACAGTTTTAGAAAAAGCAACACGTTCATCGTTAACTGCTATCGCCATTAAAGAGATCCTAATACATGTTTGAAGAAACACGCTGAGAATTTCATACAAGTTAAATAACAAATGTTGCTATATTTAAATGAAGTGTATTGTTATTTATAAAAAAATACTAGAAAAACATAACTAATGTTTATGGACTTTGGTAGAGAATATTATTAGAATCTGCATTCATTTACTGTTTAGAAAAATGCATAAATAATTTGTATCGTGAAATTAATATTTGTATTTGTGTCAGATTTCTTCCGGCAACTTATCGCTACTAAACATACCTACTTACATGAAATTTTTATAGTTACAACAGTTTATTAGGTAACAGTTCGTTGTATAATTTGGTAATGTAACGGAAAGCTCTAGAGGGGCATTGTCAAACGTCAAGTGCCCTCAATCTTATCCCTTTGTTCTTGAAGGACAATTTTTCATTTGTTTTCAATCAAGATGTTTTTTCTTGCGAGTTCATTTCTTTCTGTTTTTTATCTTCATTTTAGAAAAAAAAACTAAACTCGAATTGATCATTTTATAGTTATCTTGAATAATTAATGCCCCTAATTACGCTTTTAAGCGTAGATTGTGTTATTAAACTACACTAAGGGACTGATTACAAAGTAATCTCCAATATTTTTTAGTCTAACAAAACCGGATTGTTGCATTCCATCGAATCTAACGAACTTGTAGACGAAAAAAAAAAATTAATTGACAGAAATTAAACTCTCAAATACCAAAAAAGTTGACAAGCTATTTTTTATAAGTGAAATGGATAAAGAAAAATAATTAAGGGTCAAATCCTATAGTGTGCGCACGCCCTTAGTTAGATTTAATATTTTATAAAACTTGTGTAAGCTATTTTTTTTTAATATTAGTAGATTTTTGTTCATTTACTATTTCCTTTAACCACTCCAACTAAGCTCTATGCTTGTGCTAGGACTGTTCACGACAATATTCGAATGGCGGGATTCGAACCCTCGACTGCAAGATCGGTAGTCCGTACTCCAAACCATTAGGCTATTGGCACTTACAGTCGTTATAGTCAGCATTTCAAAAATATAATGTGTAAGTGACGAATTCATCTGCGGTAATTGCTCACTACTCTAAATATAAAAGATTCTCATTTGTGAGTCAGCGGGCTCTTTTTCTCTGTCCCGTGATTGAACTAAATTCAAATATAACTCATAATATTCAAGTCATATCTAATACTTATGTGTATGTTAGATAATTTTCTGCCGTAACACTAGATATGATGGCTATCTCTGTTTTTCTCATAGAGAAAGAAAGGGACGGCAATAGTGTGGTACAAGCGTTTGTCTTAACGTTAATATGGTACGTTTTGTGTCTATTTTTTTTTTATTGAAACTTAAATGGCTTTTTTCTGATCAGTATAGCGGTCATTAACACTTAATGTCGGTTAATTACACAAAAGAACAATAAACGGCCGAAATGTAAAATGTTAATTGGAATGTATAAAAACTGTTTACGCTCAGTAATTATAGTTTTCAATGTTCAAAAAGTCTCAAACACTTTTAGTCGAGCACCATTTGAATAGTTTCTTTGAATTTCCTAAAACGTTATGTAGTAGTTTGCAATTTATGGCGTAACAGATAAAAATCTTAATACGTCATTTGCGCTTTTTAATGAATTATAGATTTGTTATTGTTTTTATAGTAGCGCGCTTGTAAACAAAGAACTGCCATGTCTTAACAAACGATATGTTTGTACTTAGAAATATGAATACCGAATCAAGTTGTGCTGTCAATTATTTTTTACCATTTAAGCCGTGGATAATTTTATGGATTTGCCCAACTTAAAACTTTTGTGTCGTAAACAAATAGATCGAGTCATGACAGTCAATAGCGTCGAAAATGACGGTTTATAGCCGACGTCACCCGCTTCCTCTCCACATGTACGTAGCAAATGACGCAATTGGCTTTTTCAATGTCTTATCTACAGCGAGGTGTTCTGTCATTCGCGGAGTGACCGTCGCGCTGCGCACACGTCGATACATTCGAGCGGTTTATTTTTGTTTCACTTTTGCCTTTATACATTTTACCGTCGAGGACGAGGCGACGATTCGCTCGCTGCGCGGTGCTAGTGTTATAAACTGTGACATTGGTGTGAATATATTTAAAAATAATAATTAGATTGATTTGATCGCAATAATGTACATGTCCGGATTTTTCATTTTCTCCTCCGAATTAACTTCGAGGTGCGTATTAATATCTTGGTGTCTATTAATTGTAAGGTTGTTCACTTATCGGATTGCGTATCATGACCCGTTTTGTCTTTAACGCTTTGTTTTTTTTTATATCCATTAACTTACTACTCTAGGCTTTCCTTATTATTACACATTTAAACAGAAATGCTTAAGGAAATAAACTGCTATCGATAGGTACCTTGAATTTTTATCGCTATTGTTATAAGAATATTTAATGTTACGCTCACTACGTAGGCGAGATATACTAGTAATGATGGTAATATTTTGAGTAAATTTAAAGCGTCCGGGAATAATAAGCTAACGAGTGCTAATATGTATATGTTATTGTTACAGAATGACGCCACAAGAGGAGCGCGAGAACGCGCGCGGGGTGGAGATCGCGGACGCTTTCGAGGAGGAGATGTTCGGTCCACCTCGCACCGAGCCTGCCGCGCGCCCCAAGCTCTCCATGATCTCTGCAAGGCTGCGAGCCAACGAAGAGCGCAAGAGGGTCATCGAGATCTGCTCCCAGAAGTTGGAGAACATCGAGGACCCGGCGCGCGACCTCCGCCGGTCGGTGTGCATCAATAACACGTACTGTCGGCTGAGCGAGGAGGCCCGCAAGGAGAAGGAGGCGCGACGGAGACGCGCGCGCGAGGAGTGCGACGACTCGTGGGCGGGCAAGAAGGCGCGGCGCGAGGTGGAGGACGAGTGCCTCGCACTGCTGGACGCCATCCCGGAGTTGGGCGACGCGAACCTCGGGTGCGCGCAGTTAGCGCGGCAGCTGCCCCGGCAGGACGTGCTGCTGCCGCCCGGTCTGCTCACCGTTCTCGACTCATGACCGCGCCGCGCCACGCACCTCAACGCGCCGCTGTGACGCCAGCGATCGGAATGAGACGCGCTCGAGCCGAACGCGCTCGAAACGTTGACCGTGTTTCCGGACGTGCGCGCTCCAAACGACCCGGAGTGCGCTCCGAGCGATCCGGGTCGCGCTCCGAACGGCGCTCCGCCGCCACGAGCGACCAGCGCATCCACGTCACCCGGACACTCAACGTGTAGCCAATTCTTTGTTGTTTAAGAAGAGTACTTACTTTGTTAGCATGTTTTTTTATTATTTAGTGAAAGTTGCTCAGGCGCCGCTGCCACGGGCGCGCTCTAATTGTGCTCGATGATGGTTCAGTCGGAGGACCCTGAGCTGCGTCCGCCTCAGGACGCTAGGGAGCGAGAAATCATCCAGGAAGTGTTGTTGGATTACATCGGAGACATAGTTCTAAGCCATAATGTTACATTATTATATTGTATAATTACTAAAGTAAATAGTTTTTAAGTGATAGTGCAAATTACTGGGAACGGTCGCGGGGGCCTCGAAAGCGTATGGGTTTTTTACTCGTTTTCTTATGATTATTTTATTTTAACTTTTATTTGCGTTGTCGCGTTAGAGATGGCTATGTTTAATATTTCAAATGGTATCTGTTCCTCGCATTCCGCTAACTTGGAAAGTAAAAGTTGAGCGGCGAGTGAGGCGCGCCTGGCGGCCGCCCGGTGGGCCATCGCCATTGCATGTAACGTGTGAGTGCGACTGCGACTGGCTGCGGCGAGGCGTTCGTTGCTTACTGAAACAAAAGAAAAGCGAGTATTTTGGAAGTTATGACGCGCGTCAAGCCGAAGGCAGCTCGTGAGTCTCGCGACCTCACTCGCGGAGATCGGCAAGGGCAAACGTTTGAGGGCCAACAGCCGAATGTTTGATGAAGCATTGCATTTTGACGTACGACTCTTAGTATTAAATTTGTTTTGTTATGTTTTGAGTTGAACGTTCTTATTTTGCTTCTACGTTACCTTATCTTATAATTTACGCCCTGTTACCATACTTTATTTAAATCGGTTGATAAATGTACTTACGTTCGATCGTGACGTAGCAGCTTATCGTTATGATACTGTAGCAACCGTTTATTTTGTAACTTGTTTTTGTAACTTAATTTATTGTTCGAAAGGGATAATCTATTGCGCAAGCTATGCTTATGGTGTTTTTCTATTGAAATCTTAATTGTCGCAAAATATATCGCTAGTTGCCCGCTTCACCCCCTTTGAATAGTAAGTAGGCACGTCGGGGGAGGTCGTTGTGCGGTGGGCGGAGGAGCGGGTTGGGGCGCGCCGTTCCCAGCACTCCTGTGATATTAGCCTAGACTCTATGTCGTGTTCGTGCTAGTTTCCCCATCTGACGATTTTTTTTGACATTGCGCTTTGTAAAGAATAACGCTTGAGAAAATGAATCCTTTTCTACATTGGCGATTTTATACGGATTAACCGGATTTTGAAGCCGTTTAACCGGCGGTAGTGCGGATAGAAGTCTCACTGTACCAATAAACGTGTAGTATGTTTTTATATGGCGTTTGTATGTTGATAAGGAAAATGTATTATATAATTAAGTGCTTGTGACGCCTGAAATTTCAATGGGAATTGAATGGTCGATGATAATCGTGGACTGCGTTTCAGTCAGTAAATTGTCCATTTAAGGGATCGTTCTATTTCTAAGAAAAATAAGTCAAATTGTAATAACGTGTAAGATCGAGTTAGTGAAATATTTGAGAAAAAGACCCTGAAGAAAGGCTTTGAATGTAAAGTTTCTTTGAATGTTCGATGTTATTGTTCATTAGGTTTAACGGAATCACTACCAAATGTATTCAGTAAATCAATTGTACACGCACACATAAGAATTAAGCAGAAAATGTATGAGCCACGTTTATGTTGGCGTAAAACAAATTTTATACGCGAGTGAACGACCAAAGTTTCGTGGTAGATATTTTAAATGTATAAAAAGATGGATCAAAGAACTCGCTCGAAAGCGATTCGTGAGATTTTATTGTAAAATAATAAATAATTTCATTACCGAGCCTCTATTTTTATTTAGTAAACTTAGTAACCCTAAAATGTCGATATTTTCTTTATTAAATGCTAAACGCATCAAAATATTGCACAAATCGATTACATACAGTACCTACACGTATTATATCTTATATTTGTACAAGTTTTTTTCGTTTGTGTATGCTGAAAAAACAATCAAAATAACAGACATAGCAGGTGAACAAACATTACCCGATTGTTGACTTCGGAGTTGTAAAGAATGTCATCTGTAATTATCTACTCTAAATATGTGGATGAGGCATTACGCGCCAACTTACGGCTCGCTGTCCCTTTCACTCCCAATGGACAAGAACGAAACCGGTATAATCGAATAATTCGATACAATCTCCGTACAGTTATCATGTAACATGCAAATGAGAGTTGCAAAATTGTCAGTTAGTGTAGTGTACATTGCTTACCGAGTTTCACGTTTAACTCTACTTATAACGCATAGCGAGCAATGTACTTGTTGCGTCCAATAATTACATGAAACGCATTGAGTAAGCGCTGACTCGGTACAGGTTTTGTCACAAAGGAATAATCATAATATACTGAATGAGGCAGAAATGTTATGAGAAAAACATTATGCATTTAATTGAAATATTTTGCTATTATACTTGTAAGATAAAGAAATTTTATAAGATGTACTATTTAATTATTATAACTTGAAATGACATTTAAAACCTCTCATTAGTGGATTACTAAAATTCCTACAAATTAAAGATCACATTCTTTTTAATAAACATTCAATTCCAAATTTAAAAATGAAACAAATGAAATGAGAATTAAATTAAATGTTAATTATCGATGAATTTTGTTTTCAATTATTAAAAAAATGTAATCTTTTTTTAGAACCATTTATTTGTTTCCATTTTTAAATTATGAAAATATAAAATAAAAATGTTGAAACATTTTCCTTGCACTATTACACTTAAATTATTTCGACCGCCACAGCAACATAAATGTAAAAACAATTCTTACCTTGATGTAATAAATTATCGTGCAATATGAAAGATAATTTAAAATATGTTTTTGTTGTGTTCATGTATTTATAGATAAATCTATCGAAGCGTTACGTTACTTACGTAAGAGGCGAGGTAAACACGAACAATGAAATTTAAAAAGATCTATTTGTCATACTATCGATTAGCTGCTATTTTATAAATGTTCCTGTCTTAGTCTAAGAGGTCATTAAATAAATATTAAAATAAACTTTTTGTTATTTTATTTATCTATTTAACCTGCAATGATATGTGGTAGAAAAATCTAATCACTTTTGTGACGTTATCATTATTGTGATAAAGAAATTACTGAGGTAGATGAAAAATTACTATTTACTATAATTAATAATGATATTAAACAGCCATAAATATTTCATTCTCTAACCTTGTATAGAATTTGTAGATAACGGGTTTAGGTCGGAAGAAAAAAGTAGATTTTAAACTATTCCATTAATTTGAAACGTCCCTAAGACACCTTTTAAAAAAAAAACAAATTAAATAACTTGAGTCAATTCTATAGTGATATTACAAAATCTTTTGAATTTACTTTGTTGAATACCGTTAGCTCACGAGTAGCGCCATCTATCAACAAGTAGCGCAAACACAAGTTCAGTAAATTAGTGATTGACTTGAATTGTGACGCATATCAGCCACTAACCTTGCGAACTAGGTTTATGTAATTAAATATGCCTCAGTTTAGTAAAACAAAGCAAGCGTAATTTTAGATGTATTTTCGAATCAAAATAAAGAATTAAAACATTCCTTAGAACGTGTTTTAATTCAAGGTGCCAAAAACGCCTTGATAACTAAGTATTCTTTAGAACTATACATGGATACCTGACATTTCCATATCGCCGTAGTTAAATAAGATGGGCCCCGGAACAATCCTTATGCTGGGTTTCTGAAGTTACCATTAATTTATTATTATACAATGATTCTTTAGCGTTACGTTGACCTATGTTTTACCAGAGTAAAACTCATGTTACGTAGTTCGGAAACGGATTTCAATAAGTAATCGAACCAAAAACAATAACGAATGGTTAAATGTGGCTGGGAAACTGGCCATAAGTAATGTACAATTTATTCATTAAATAGCCAGGGGCTACATTTAAATGCCTGTCAACTATAAAAGTAAAACGCTATCTATTTCCTGTACGTAGATGTTTGATTCTGTTTCCGTAATTAATATTTCCGAATGATACGAACAGTGTTTTTTAAATTCCGTAATAAAATGGAGTGTACAATAAAAGACACAATTGTGGAAGAATCCTTATACCTGTAATAATTATAACTGACTATATAAAAAACTGTATGATTTAGGAAACATTTTGTTCACATAAACGTAGGCGGATTTATAATTTCAACCCGTGACAAAGGCAACAAATTTGGAGTGGTCAATAAGACAAATAAAATCTTCTATGATGTTATCAAGACAAGGCTTGTCATATGTAGCTTTTGCCCGTAACTAAGTCAGCGTAGAATTAAAAACACAAAAGTAACCAGTCTGTGTTCTTCCAGAGTATGATCTACATCTATGCCAAACATCAAGATCCGTTCAGCCGTTTAGGCAGCAAACTATAACAAAAATCCACTAAGGGCCTGTCCCACCAAATTGTAAATCGTCTGATAACAATCCAACGTGTAAAATATACGATGGAAATATCGGATTTTGCCCCCTTATCTGACAGTGACGTCATTTTTATACTATCTGAACCTCTATCAGCCAGTGGTGGGACAGGCCCTTAAACTTTCGTATTTAAAAGATAACAAAGGATCCAGGAATATCAACAACGGAATGAATCGTAACCTTACAGATTTATTGTATTAGAAAGTAGCAACTGTACACAGCACACGAGTGTAACGGAAACAGTTACACGACGTACTTATGTACGTACGCGTAATTGTAAGAAGCCATGTGAACGTACCTTTATGACACGGTCAAATCGATTTCACTATTTACATACACGTGCGATAGTGAATACTGTGTAATTAATAAACGTAGTAACTATTATCAGGCAAATATTAATTTCTTACTTGTACTCTGATTCGATTCTAATAATTTTTTCTATCTATACTAATATTATAAAGAGGAAAGATTTGTATTTTTGTATGTATTGGAATAACTCAAAAACTACTGGGCCGAT
>JAOCNA010000006.1:5777720-5791684 GCA_026546675.1 Papilio helenus
AGCTGCGGGCGGAGGGGGCAGCCGTCGTCTCTTCCGTCTCGTTCACCTCATTGGCCTCGTCGTCGATTTCGTCGCTCTCTTTCACACCGTTTGAAGTCTGAAAGGGACGGACTTATGTGATAAAACGTTTGATATACTAAAACAGATTTTATAGTCAAGAACTTAACAATAGGCAAAGGCTGGGGAAACTTGCGGAACATTACCATTGTACCATCTCATAGTTTTGTGAAACCAGGCTTATAAGATTCTGGGATTTTATACTGCATCACAGGATACCTTGATCCGTTCGTTCTGGATGTCCTGTCGCTGCCGGGTGCGCTGGTCGCGCTTAGCCCCGAGTTGATCGCGTGCCGCCTGCTCGCGCTGCACCTCCGCCTCGATGCGGTCCAGCAGGAGTTCCTCCGCCTCAGGGGTCATCGACATCAGAGACACCGCCATATCGTCCTTGGATTGCATCGACTGCAATACAAAACAGCATTGTGAATTGAGATTCAGTTTGATTTGATTGAATACACGTTTAAAGGTGCTTGCTCTATTATTTTTTTAAATAGTAAAACATTATGTACCTGGACGTAATCCTCAATAGCGGTTCCAATGCTGGCGTATAGGTGCGGGCGGCGGCGGAGCGAGGACAGAGCACGTTGCAGAGCGCGGTCGGCATCCTGTCATTGTATTTTTTTTGTGTTGAAATCCGAACTTAATTGTACTACTTATATAAGTGACAAATAAAGTATTCTGACCTGGAGACGGTCGGCGGCAGAGGCTCGTTCGGCGGCGGCGGCTTCCCTTCCAGCAGCTGCAGCGCGGCGCCAGGCAGCTAGCGCACCACTACGTTCAGCTGCAAGCGCTCGCACCAGCCGCTGCAGGCACTTCTGGACACGGTGAGCCTAAACAAAAATATTACGAATTATAAAATAAATTACTTAGTCTTATTAGTATAAATAGCACTTAGTTTTTGCTTTCTTAATAATTTGGCGTGATCTCTGAAGTATCAGCTTACATTAGGCGGTGTGTCGCGCAGCGAGCGAGTGTAGCAGGCGAGCGCGGTGCGGCGGCGTTGGGCCAGGTGAGCCAGGACGCGTTGCTGGTGCAGGGCAGCCAGACGACGACGCTCCGCCACGCCTTCCTCCTCCAGGGACTGATGAAGCAATAGTTAACATTAGACTCTATGTTCAGTGTTATAAAATTCCAACTGCAGTAACGACTACTAGAAACAAGTCTGAGGATTCGGGCTTCGAAATAATGCAAGATTAAGGGCCTGTCCCACCACTTGCTGATGATGCTCAGATAGCTTAAAAGTGAGGTCACTGTCAGATAAGGGAACAAAACCGATATTTCCATCACATATTTTACACGTTAGATTGTTATCAGACAATTTACAATTTGCTGGCACAGGCCCTTAGATGGGTGTAATAATACTCCTTTAAATATTTAGCTACTATTGTCCTGTGATATGTCCAGTACTCTAAGACAATCTTCTATCGAAATTTGACAAGCATTTTTGGCACTGAGATAATTATAATGATCGAATAGTTTACCTGAATGTTGGATTGGAACTTGGCGGTCATGCGCTGACGGAAGGTCTGTGCGGCGGCGGGATCGGTGCTCATCATCTGCTGGTAGCGTTCCTCAAGTTCGGACCACTCCTTCATAACCTTAGTGATCTGCGACACGCGAAGTTTTCATTGTTATTTGTCTTAAGCTCTGGTCTACTTTGTATACTAATGTTTATGCGACCTCTGTTACCTTTTCGCGGTGAGTTTCCTCGAGACGTTGCTGGGCATCCTTGTAGCTCTGGTGCTCGGTGCGGGGATCGAAGTGTGAGAAGTAAGGGTCCGAGGTTGCAGTGGAAGCCTGGAAGTTCACAGAGGAGTTTGAAAAATACTTGGTAAAAATGGCGCGCGTTTTGAAATCATTATTACCCTAGCAGACAAATTAGTTTTAGACGAATTGCAAAGTTGTCTAGTTTGTACTAAAATAAACGTTTTTCTAGTATCTTGTTAAAAAAATCTTTAAAAATGGACTAAAGTTACCACAGTGGTAGACGTCGTCGTGGTAGTAGTAGTCGTGCTGGTGGTGGGCTGCGGCGAGGAGGTCTCGGGGCGAGGCCAGGCGTTCTCATCACCATCCGTGTAGTCATCGTCCTCGGCATCATCATCGCGGGACAAATCAGTGTCTTCATCTTCATCCATATCTAAACAGTGTTATGTAATTAAGATTTCCTATCATTCATATAGGTATAGGTAATGAATTAAAAAAAAGGATGCTCACCGAACTCACCGTCATCAGCGTCATCGTCGTCATCGTCATCGCTCAGGTTGAGTGTGTCATCATCATCATCAGCGAGTGAGTCTTCATCATCCATCAGTTCATCATCACGCTCGTCCATCGCGGCGGAAGCGGCCAGCATCTCCTCGCCTCCGGGGCTTACCGGTACACCGACGTCCATGGGCTTATGCATCTTGACATTTTCTGAAATTATTATCGTCTTTTTAGCTACAAATGTCATATGTCAATTTATTGTAAAGTTACATAGAATAATTACTTATCAATCAATTCAAGGGTAAAATAGGTTAAGATGGCTACAAGCTAGCGGCTAGCTTCAAGGTAAAGCTGACCTTTGAAATGCTTGGGGCAGCAGACAAACTCGACGCCGGAGAAAAGGCTGATTCCGCAGGGCAGAAGCATAGCGAAGGTACGGAGTCGTAGACCGCGTTGTGCGCATGCGCGGCCCGCGGTAGCGTTCCAACGAGCGAACTGCCAGCAGCGGCTCTGGTTGTGGATGTGATCGAACAGACAGCTCTCGGGCACCAGCAGCGCGTCTGATTGGAATGGACCTTCTGCCGACAAATAGCCTTTGTAGTTCTAGTACATTATCTTTATCTAGGTCTACGTTAGTTTCACATTTTATTAGGTCATTAAATTACTTAGATCACCGTTCACATATAATTATAGATTTGTCTTAAGCTTTAAATTTCAAAGTTGAAAAGAATTATAAGATACTATTTAATTATATCCATACCAAGACAACGGAAAGGCTTGACCCAGCGGTTGACTTTGCACTTGGCGGCGTTGCTGGAGCCGAGCTTGCACCAGTTGCTCACTTTGACGTAGTGCGACGCCTCCACGATGTTAGTGATGTCATGGCTGGGGTACACCTGGAAACGTACACTTAGTAATTAGAAAAACGATACACACTCTTGTTTTTTATCAAATTTTCATTGCAATCTGGAATATTTCTCTATTTCTTGTGTTTTGCCATGATTATATAGATCAATTCATTTAGAAGATTCTGTTCTTTTCTTTGTAACATTTTCTACATGTGCTCTAATCGAAATGATCAAATCAAACTTCTTATTTTGTCTATAGTATCTTCTTGCATGGCTATTTAAAAGACGAAGGAAGAACACGTATAACCTAAAATAATACTTTATCAATTCTCAACTCCTTTCATCATTAAATTACAAATGGATCAAGTTACGGAAAGTCGGGCTACGATTTGATTTCGTTATGATTGCTAATTGTTTATTTGACACGAGCCAAACAACGCCCCAAGTCGATCCAGCTTTGACTAATGAATTCTCCCAACATAAAGCCGATGAGTCGACGACCCACCAAACAGAATAATTAATGGAACTTTTCGCATGATGAATTATAAGCAAGATTACGCCCAAAGTTTATTGTTACACAACGGAGTTAATAGAATGTAACTTGTATTATTTTATGAAAGAATTATAACAAAAGAACTTTTTGAGCATATTTTTGGTACTATGTGACTGATATTGTCTACTAAATCGGGCCGGAAGATCGAGGTTACCTTTTTGCAGTAGTCGAGGATTTCCATCTTGTCCTTTAAGCAGTTGTGAGGTTTGGTGGTGAGGTCGGGTGTCCATCGGCCGGCAGCAGACATGTATTGCGGGTGGTAACCGGAGCCCGTATCGCAGAGCACCGCCACCTGCGGCTCTGCACCGCTGCTTGCCTGGTACAAAAAACTCAATTAGTATAAGCTCATCTATTGTTTTTAAATATAGCTTACATTTAGTGCGGGCGCACACATTTGATTAAATTATTGCACATCTGTTGTGCGATTGTCGATTGTTTCGCAGCCAATTCAACAGTTTAGTTGCACAATTAGAAATCGAGTAGTGTCACCTCCATATAAGCTCATAGGAATCAAAGCGAGACTAAATAGTTGTGGGATAGGTTGGTCAAAGGTGTGCACGCGCTCTTAAGTTCAAAAGATCTGGAAAGTCACTTTGTCGTTGAAATTAACTATGTTCCTTTCATAAAATTATTAATTTAGCACGTGCCCTTATTACTAGGTCATTTAATTTCCAATAAATATTGAATGAAAATTCTTTTATAACGCTTCTTCCTATTTAACAGAATACATTAGCGTATAATTAGCATAATTTACTTTGTCTGCTTCCCAAAGACTCTATTTCATGTTATTGAGCGTTAGAAATAACATTTAAATGTAAAAGTCCGATAAGAAGATAAAAATGGACGTCCACTCGACTTTGGCAGTAAATAAATTTGTCTCAGCCAGAAATGCCTTTTATGTCGGTGATAAAGAGCTCGTTTATTTTGTAGAGTTCGGATTGACAAGCGAATGGACCGCGCTGGAGACAAGATTGAGATATATTCGTTGTAATGTTACCCTGGTACTTGTAAATATTTTGTCTTGGATTTTTTATTGTTATAGGTTCAACTTTCTAGAAATATTATTTAGTCGTGGGTATACTTATATCTAGTCCTATCTTATTGTAGCTTAGATCTTCTTAAGTGATAATAAAGTAATTTTAGCAAAATTTAGCAACACATTTCCAAAGTAACGTGAATAAAGTTAGTAATTTTATCTTTCCTCTTAATATTACTACAGAATATAAGAATTAAGCTATGTTAAAGGAAATATCTAAAACAGTGTATAAACAGTTGTCAAATTCGTCTAGACATCGGTGTTTGTTGTCTAGTCAGCATTATAGATTAGTGAAACGTTCCAGACGTCTAGGTCACTGACCTGTTACTGAGATATTGAGCTTTTAAAGCAATCACACAAAGGGTTATTAAAAATCTGATACAAATTACAAAACACGTCCACAGTCATAGTTGAAAAATTGTCAAATAGTTTTTGTAATGAAATTTGTATTTTTTAAAACGTAAGCTCTTTCGGTGTGTCATTGATAAACTTTTAAGAGCTTTATTATTAAACTAGACGTCGACATAAGTTCAATCGTTCAATAACCTCTAATATTTTAGTTGTAGACTAACCTATGAATATATTTGAAAGTCAAAATTCGAATATGAGAGTAGTCATTCATGTCTTCTGAGAAAAATATAAAATGTTGTACATCTTTATTTTTTCGTATCTTTTAAAACTTTTATTTCCAAATGTAAATTAATGATACCGACAAATTACCTATCGATATATTTAAAGATCATTCTCAATGTTTTTAGCGGAAAGTTCATCGACTTATAGCTTTCATGGATATGCCCATTTAGAAGGGGATCGTTTTTTTATTTGTAATCGATGGAAACACGATAGGCACATAAAATAGGGGCCTGATGACAAATACGTTGGTTTACTCCATGCGAATAAAAGCGTACATACAACGTGTTTGAACATATCGATTACAGTCTTTTTACTATGACGCTATCTTTACTTATGTTGTATATTTTTACCATTCGAAAACATTGTTTAAAAACATTGTTATAAATGTCTTTATAAAAAGAAAAAGATGTTTTTGTACTTGTTTCGTCAGTGGAAACTCTATAGTCAATGCTATTGTCCGTTTAATCATAATTTCATAAGCAACAGCATTTGTCGACTGGTAGTGAAGGTAAAACAGCAAAGAAGTCGTTGTTAGTGTTTTATAAAGATAGAGAAATCAAGTATATCCAAAATATAACATACAATAAGTTATTTGTTGTTAGAGTTTAGATAGAAATATATACATTACGCGGGCGTAGGCGAATGTTTACTTTGAACTCAACATGTGAGCGTATTTGTTTTATTACTTTACTATATTTGTTTTAGGAATTCTTCATACATAAAAGTTATATAAAAAGCTTAGGTAGAATGTCAAATTAAGCTCCAAGGTTTATTGAGTAGATAAGTAGAATCGAAGTTGCTAAAATTATGTAAAGTTGCCTTAATTTATCAAACACTAAAACGTTCCATAAACTAAGTAAATAACCAAGTTAAGTATAACTTAACGCCAGATAATAAAGACTGAACTGTAGGTTAAGATCCGGTTAGTTTAAGATCCAGTCCTTCCATCACGTAAGACCCCACTGCATTTAGTAATTAAGTTAAAGCTTAAAACACTAGGAACTAACTCAATTTGATCCCTAAGAGCGATGGATCTTAGAAGCTTCCTTAACATGGAGTTATTAGTCTTGGTTTAATAGAACGATATTAGCACAGTGAAAGCCCGTCTTTAATCTAAGTGAAGGCTAATTTAATTTGATTCCCGATGCAGAGCAATGAAAACTTTAACTAATCTTGATTCATCAATTTCCGATATAGACGGACATCTTCTAGGGAACTGAAGCCTTTTGTACTGGCAGCAATAACGATTACAAATTGATGTCTATTTCTAAGAAACCTACTGTCATTTCATCATCAGCTATACGTCTACACTCAAGGACTCAGAGCCTATCGTAATTTAGGGTCCACTAGGCCATAATCGACCACGCAGGCCCGCTGCGGGTTGGTTGACTTCACACATATCTTTGAATTTCTTCGCCGTTATGTGCAGGTTGCATCACGATGTTTTCCTTCACCATAGAACGTCGGGTATATTATGTATATATGAAATTCGAAAAAATCGAAAATCACATTGGTACATGGCGAGATACCCAAGACCTGCAGATTACAAGTCAAGTGATCAAATCCCTGAGCCACTGACGCTCGTTTGTTTGATTGTTTGATACTTTTGCACAATTAGCTGGTCTTCCACTCCCCTTCTCTTATTGTCTTCTAAAATTAGAGCATTAAATTTGACGCCACATTTATCTTGATAAATGTCAAACTAAACTACATGCCTGTTTTTGTGTGGACTCAACCGTTGTTGAAAATTCTAGCGAATTTACGCCATAAAAGAATATAAACGTACGTCCACACTGTACCAATCTATTTGTAATTTGTCATCATTAACATAAAAGCTCGCCTGATAGTGGACCACTTAGCGATATTCTTCCTCGGCCATTGTCACTTAATTACCAACTAAGCAGTAATTTATACGGTTTTTTATCTACACGGTATTGCGTGACTGTTTTATCAATATAGCCTGAAAATTGTTGGCCATTTTAAACTTATATATTCTAACGTTATTTGGAATAAAGTTGGAGACAATTAAAATGAATTCTTTGGGAATATCGTGACGTAAGGATGAAGACATAAACAAAAAACTGTGACGATTGAAAGTAGATACCAAGGTAAAGGAAGACCGAAGAAAGTATGGATGAGAAAGGATGAGTGGAAGAGAATATGCTTAAGAAGGGAGTGATATCAGATATGACGGCTGATAGAGATGTATGGTAAAGGGCATATTGTGCCGACCCTCCGTAGGGATAAGGGCAAGTTGAAGATGATGGGAAAAGTCATTTAGCTGCTGCTGTAGACTTCGTAATTTGAGTATTGAATTCATAAAATGTTAATTTTTTTGTTTCGCATTTGGTGTGTAGATAGCTTTATAGTATGTTTCGATATCTTATGTGATGGATACTGAGAGATCCCTTAGTTAAAAGCGTCTTTAGGACCTAGCAGAATGTTAAAAATCTAACTTGGTTACATCGCCTACATTAAGCAAGGAAATAAAATCTACTTCTCATAATCTGAAGTCGTTAGGCAAAATACAAGGAACACTTAAATCTTTGGAGTGATCTGTTTATGCACTCGTTTAAACTGAAGCACCCTCGACCATCTTATTACGAAGTAATTCGTTTTAAATTCGAATTTAGAAACTTCTCAATGTTTACGCTTTTACTCAAACTTCCTTAATTTATTTCTCTTTTACTTTTACAATATTTATGCTATGTTTGGTTATAACTTAAATATTTTTCATACTAATATTATAAATGCGAAAGTTTAGATGGATTGATGTTAGAGTTTGCTGGCTAAACGGCTCGACAGATCCTGGTGAAATTTGGCATAGATGTAGAGCATAATCTAAAAGAACACATACTTATTTTTGGTATTTTTAATTCCACGCGGTCGTAGGCGAAAGTACTAACTTTATAGATGTATGGAATGCGTGGAAGAAGGGAGTAATAAGTAAAATGACGAATGAGCCGACTTTACACAGAGTAACATAAAAACAGAGTGTTTAACTCATATATATTGATATGTTATATCGTTCATGTGCATATAAATAAGCTGCGGAGCGTAAGTAAAATTGAAACTAATTTGCAACGTTTTAGCGCTGGCTGTAACTATGAACATTATATGAACTCTGTGGAGTCATTCCAACTTAAGTAAAGTTTCAACTGAAGGCTTCATGTAAGCCAACGGCAAAGTTGTGCTAAGTAAACAGCCGCGGCTCGTTATGTTACGTACTTAACCGTTTACTATTCTCTATAAAAGCTGGGATAGTAAATCCACTTGCGACAAGGCATTATTTATTAAGGTAAAATATTGAATGGCAGATTTTATCACAAACTAAGAGGCATGAATGTTCCGTTAGATGTTATTTTTTTTTTTAATTCATTGAAACTAGGTAAGATAGGCGCCATACGATCTTTGCGTTTTTATTGCGGCGGTTGACAATAATTTTAGACATAACTGGAAATATTCATTACTGATTCTAGTCATGATCATTTAATCTTAGTATTGATGTTTTTATATACAAGGATACTAGTACAATTGCATAGTAAAACGTCACTTTAGTCTTCCCTCTAGGCCACTAATCGCGCGTTTTTTCACGCATTATGACAGTCGTTCACCATGGGTTTTGCCTTCAAAACCTGCACACATTACTTATTTTATCTTATGGTTTAAAATACAAGAATAACAATACATTGTTCATTACGTTATCTGATTATTTTCAAACACTAATTAGACTTACTGCTCCGCTGCGTTAACGCACTGTCAACGCAAAATTTGTCTGGCATCGCTCTTACATTTTTAGACGGATGAAAATGTTTCGACGTATGACATAACTCTATACTTTTTAGAAACAATGTCACAAAGTAAAAGCCACGGGACATGTAAACCAGCTATTTTCCACTTGAACTTTTTTGGTGTTTGCTTTTGCGGGAAACTTTTCTATTTTATTACACTCCCACTTTGAATACCAGAGCTTTTAAAATGTTTCGCTTGTAAATTTTACTTTTCATTTTTTTTACTAAAACAAAGTTTCGCCTTTGTGACTTTTGATGTAAAATTTATAAATTTTTTAACGCAAATTTAGCGGATAGTAATCATACTAGTATTATAAATTCGAAAGTGTGGATGGATGGATGGATGTTTTTTTTTATAAAAATTTTAGTAGATTTTTGTTAATCTATATCTAGACGAATTTTATAAAGAGTAAAGATTTGTATTTTTGTATTTTTTTATGTATTGAAATAACTCAAAAACTACTGGGCCCAATTAAAAAAATCTTTCATTATTAGAAAGGTAATTTATCTGTGAGTAACATAGGCTATTTTTTTTTAATTTCACGCGGGCGAAGTCGCGAGCAACAGCTAGTCATTGATAAATGTCGAACTAGTTTATTGTAACTATTGAGTGATATGATTAAGAGGCATATTTGTCAAGTTTGTTGAATAAAGTATTCCGACTACATTTTGGTTTTTGGATGATGTTTTCTAAAATGATGTATCCATTATCTATGAACTTTGTAGTCCTAAGAGTATTACAAGAATGTTAGTAAAGTTTTCCTCTCCATGCACCGCGATCTAACCTTGCCTCGACCTTTATCGTATCAAAGTAAAAATATTCTAATACTTTGCTTTTTACGTTCTCCTTCAAAGGTGCAAATATTCTCATTTACATGTAAATGAAAATAAAAACCCAATTTAGCGTAATTCAGAGTATTCAAATATTTTACATATCCAAACATCTGTTAAACCGTTGAAAATTGACAAGAAACATTCAAATACAGATCGGCTTATGTTATCATGACTTTATTCCTTTCCAGTATTACTAAAAAAGGCATCAACTGCTACTCAATAGGAGAGGTATAACAAGTGAGCATCGGGAAACTTTCAGAGCAAAGTCGAAGGTACGTAGAATATTAATGAAACGGAATGCAATTTTAATTAGCCTTTTAGCATTTCGTTCTCCAAGTATTGTGTATAGTTCGATGAATAATTTCTGTTAGAAAATCGCTGAGAAATATTTTAAAAAGGTTAAATGCCAGATAGTCGGTAAAAATTGATTACTCATTTTATACATAAGTTGAATAAAAGAAAAGTTAAAGTCACATTAATTAAACAACTGAATAGAATATTAACGTGTGTTTTAATATAAAATATCTGCTTTTACACAATCGTAATAACAATAACCATAGAGAAATATAAAATCAAGAAGCATAGAGCGGAAACAATATTCTCTGCAAATGCAAATTCGACGGAAGTAATCAAAAATCGCAAAAGTATTCCGGGTGGTAATAAAACTAGATAACTTTGATATCGAAGTTTACTTTACTATCACATTAATTGTAGCTTTGAGAAGAGCGCTAAGACGTTTGTAATAAAATGTAACTAATTAATCGAGAAATTTTATTAAATGCCTTTGTAATATAGATAACAAAGTCTCATTTAACACTAAACAGCAAAACAGAAAACCTAAGTAATTTATGTATTAAAAAATATGTTGCGCTTCTCCGTTCATTTTCTATTTGATTACCTTCCTCGCTTCAAACATCAGTGGCATCGTATGGCATTCACTGACGACAGCGTCTGTCGTTTGACGAGACATCAATAGTTTTTTTTTATTTCAGGTTAAAGAGAATGCCTTTTGGCATCGGGGGATGTTTAGTTTGTTTTTGATTATATTACGAAGTTGGCGAATAAACATTTTGAAACCAAGCAACTGGTAGCTCGACTGCTATTTCAATGATCAATGTTTGCGCAATTCTTACACGTGCAGCCGACTGACATAAAACAGCAGTTACTGAAGCCTTTAAAGGGGTATTTTAGTTACCTGTATCTGGAACATGGAGACGGTGTCGTCGAGCATGTGCACGCGCACGGCGAGCATCTTGCCGCCCTTGCGCGGCGTGGCGGGCGGAGTCCGCGAACCCGTTCCCCCAGCCCCTCCGCCCGCGCCGTCCACACCCGCCGGCGTACTCGCCGAATGGTGCATACGACCTGATATCACATATGACTTTTTAAACTGCACAACAAACATTTATACAAAATCTTTACTAACGTAAAGAGGTTGGATATAAAATGTCTTATGTTTACTTCCAGAAAATCCAACTCACTGTAAGAAGAGAATGGATAGGGGAGAGAAATTAAATATGTCAACTTTATACAATCGAAAATATTTTTATATGTGAAAAGTACGTTCGTTTTGATAGTGTTTAATGTCACACAACATTAACGATGAAATCGTATTACGGAATTTAGAGCAAGCATTAGACTCTACGTAAAAGCACTCCAGCGTTAAAACGATAAGTACGACGTCAGAAACACGGGAAATTCCCAGCATACAAAGGACTGAGTTGCTAAAATGTGAATGTGATTTAATTAAGCTGTTATGACAGTAATGGCAAAGGTTTTTTTTAATCCAGCTTCCCATACATGTATTCAAATGGCCCCTGCATTGGGTGACAATAAACCAAAATAATTAAAAGCAGGATTCCTCAGTCCATTTTTGGCTATTACATAACTACAAAGATGATGAATTTAGGTGTACTAAACACTGTAGTTAAGTTATTATGAGAATTTATTATTCTATACATGTGATACAGTTACTTTATATACTTGGATATATGCCAACCCTAACCAATGGACAGAATATGTCACAGATAAGACATATAATATACTGCTAGAATATGTATCCTTTATTTTAATCCAAAGGCAAAATTAAGTAAATAGATTAACGTAAAATTCGATACAAAGCAAAAATCGCGGTATTTGAATTTGTATAGTTATTTTGTGGATATTATTCTTATAGAGTAAAGTGATACACCAGAAGTAGCTGTGTTATTACCATTTTTAAAACAACCACAACCCGATTCATTCAATAATTAACTCCTTTTAACAAATAACACTTAAAGTTTGCTATTAAGTACAGAACATTTCAATCAAACTATAATACAACTCTCAAACACAATGCTTATGGTGTCAAAAGTTGGTATACAAAACACAATAGATAAGCCCCTTTTGTTTCAATTCCCACCATGTACATGTGTTGTTCAACCCAAGTACCTGAACATTAACATAAAATTATACCAAATATTCTTTTAGGTAACACAAAATAAAAACATTGTCTAGCCTTGATCCTCCACTTGATCAATAAATGTATTAATACAAACACCTTAATTATTGACACTACCATCTAAATCAGAGATGGTGAACCAATGGCACAAACATGAAATTATGCACTATGAAATTTGAAATAGATATTACATGAGGTGCCTCTATGAGTGATCTCTCCTCTACTGTTGTTGCCAATAATCACTAAGTCAAAAATAATTAACAGCCTCTTTCATCGAACATTTCTTTTAAAGGATGGTATTTTGATATGTAAAGGTTCTGCATCTATGATCTATTGAGGTATTTAATACAATAAAAACACTATTAACTCACACTCACCCGGTAATGTATGGTAGCCTATTGTGGACAGATGTCCTGTTGAATTACAGCTACCCGGGGGAAGCTCCGACTCCATCATATTGCTTTATTATCACTCTGCTGCAAAAACACACATGCCCCACCACTAACTGCCATTATATGGATTATGTTCACCAACCACAACTATTTTGATTTTATTTGTCTACCTGTGGACAATGAAAGATTGTCATTTAGTATTTTTTGTAAAAAAAACTCAAAGAAATCTTCTAGTAATCATCATAAAACATATTTTTATGCTATAAATATGTAGAAAAGCTATTAGTATGTTTTGGTCCCATGCATTTTTAAACCACTATACTGATTTTTAGTAAATCTTTGGTAAAAAAAAAAACATTTTCACCCAGCAATAATTATAAGAGTAAAAATTTTAGAGCACAGGATTACCAACAAAATATTTACTTTTACTTGAATAAAACCAATAAACCTGAATATCATTAATTCATGTAATGATTGATTCTTTTATGTTTTATCTTATAAAAACAATATTTTATTGTTATGCTGATTGTTATATGTCCAGTATGAAAATATTTTATAATTCTCTCTATTGTATTATAAAGATTCTGCTTTATGCTAATGTACTGTAATTTTAATTATTTGACTTATACATTGGGTATTTAAATGTGGGATAAAAGTCAGAATTCTAATTTAAAAATTTCCTTACATATAAATTGCTAAATTGATAAAAAAAAAATGTTGCTTATTAACAATTAGATAATTTAGTTAAATTAACATTTCAAGTCTTTTTACAATTTGATCTTATATTATTAAATAATAAATCATATATAGTTATTAAAGACCAAACAACTGATAACATTTATCATAATTATAGTTACCTACCTTTTAATACAATTAAATGCACAAAATTACTAAATCCAATGAAAACAACACTTTTTATTTAAATAGATGATTGGAAAATAATACTAAGCTGCAGTTTGGTTCTATTAAATTAAATCTTTACTGCATATGATGCAGGACCGGTGCCCCAATTCGCACCCTTAGACATAAATAGTAGCTCCGATGCAATAACCAGAAAATAGGTCAACGGAGGTGTGCCCGGCCACCCTGACAGAGACAACAACACCCTCGACGCATCGGGCCACAAGGGTTTTAGAAGAGTCTAGTGAAGATTCTGATTTTAGTTTTAAATTACCACT
>JAOCNA010000006.1:5832721-5844152 GCA_026546675.1 Papilio helenus
ATAAAAATGATGTATGAAGGAATTGTAGCTCATTAAATTTGCTAAATTAAAGTCAGCGATAGCATATATCTATCTCTCAGAGATCCCGAAATAAGATGTCAAATTCGTACATTAGGTCAAAGGTCGTTTTCTTAGAATTATTTTTTTAGGTTATTGCGTGAATGACAGCTACTTCCGAGAGTTATCGAGATATTGAAAATAAATTGTATAAAGATATTTTTGTATTGAAAATGTGTACTAGGTAACAATTAACTAATTCAAATTAAAACATAGTTAGAAGTTGCTGTTGTTGAAGATCTAATTACACATAAATATAATGAAAGAAAAATGATTATTTTAATTTGCTCATTTTTTTATCCACCCAAGCTTTAAGGAGTTTCTATAGGTCCAAAGCCATTGTGTATCTTATAATCTAATCTAAAGTGTAATTAATCCGTGTAAAGATTAATAAAGTGTAGAAGGGGAGGGGACATTGATGTGTTAGATGGATGACCTCATAATTATAGCGAGATTGTCCGGGGGATAGCCTGTAACTCAACGAACCGAAAAAGTAATATCTACAAGGTTTATGAAGCAATTAAACGTAACCTTTAATAAAAAATCGCGATGTGTAAAAATCTGAGCCTGCAATGAAATTAAATATGTAAGTACACGCATTTGTTTTATATACCCATTAAATAATAGGAACATATTATTTCCTTAAAAAGTTCAATTTAATATATCAATTTTTAATATCAAAAGTTAAAAGTAACGTCAACAAAACAAAGTGTTCGCCGATCAATCGAAACCGTAAAGGTGTGATTATAATTAAAATATGAAAGGACCCTTAATGGAAATGCTAGCACACCTTCAGCTGTTTATGACAGGTCTAAACAACCTGTCTATTATAACACTTTTGGTGTTAAACCGCTTAAAATAATAGCCCCCGTTTTAATTATTTTGACGTTACTAATTTTAAAATAGTTTTTTAATACTGTTCTTACATAGACGTAGTGGCTCAATGTTTCGGGTGCCTTCTACCATTGACGTCGATTCGATTGTTGTGAAATATATCTTAGCAAAATATAACTGAATATAGCATTTACTGGCAAAGGTCATTGAACCTTTGATATTCATTTGTTAATGTTGGAGACGAGTAAATCGAGCTTCTCTAATACTTCCTACATAAAAGAAAATAAGGATAATATTTACGGAAATAATCTAAATATACTTGAGTTATAACAAACGTTAACGTAACCCAATAAAGATTTATTACAACTACTTATTTATAAACATATATATTTACTTCGTAGAAAATATAAATAATGGAAGAATTATTTGTAATATGCTTGTAAAAGAGTTGGGTCGACATCTGTATTACATTTTTAGGGTACACGTAAAGACAAACATTCATACCTACATTTATAAACTAAGTCCTGTCAGTCTAAAAAATATGGTAATATATAAAAATATTGAAGAACACCAAAATGTATATTTTATATACGCTACGTCTGCAAGGAATAGCATGTTAGAAAATTGCATTTAAATTATTCATAAGAATACAGCTTTTGATCTAACGCTTACTCGTAGTGTGCAAAATCTTTTTAACTTCTAAAAATGAGGAAATCCGTAAAATGTCCCTATCTTCTTCCTTAGCTCGACAGCCCTTTGTGGGCATTGGCTTCGTCCAGAATTTTTTTCCACCTCGGTCTATAAGTGGCTATCGACTTCCAATTTATTATGCCAACATTCTTCGCATCACGATTTACACCGTCTACCCATCTCAACTTTGGTCTTCCTCAATCCCGACGACTTTGGGTTGCTCACCATAAGGGATTTGGGCACTCTGATTTTGTCCATCCTCTGCACGTGGTCCGCCCATTTGTGTCTGTTTATCTTGATGTGGGAAGCCACATGCGGTTCTTGGTAGAGGTTGTACAGCTCTTCATTAAAACTCCGCCAATGATTTCCCTCACACACCGTGCTAAATATACGGCTAAGTATCTTTCTCTCAAACACTAACAGCGCGTTCTCGTCCTTTTCCGTCCCTAAGTATTTTTTTAATCTATAGAACATTCTGGGATTTGATTGCTTATCTGTTTATGATAAACTCACAACTACTGAAGAGATTTCAACTTTTTTACCTAATGCTTTTACTACAAAATCACCTTTACCATATTTTCGTCTACGACCATATTGTGGTACCCACGTTTGTATGGGACTGATTTTTTAAAACCTTTGATATTAGCATTTGCTTTTCACATGTCAATTCTACATTTCAATGTTACACGTGCCGGTTACTACTAATTATTATTTCACAGTAGAGAAGATATATCAAAGGAAAATCAAGATTAATTTATTGCACGCCATATTGAACAAACCGCGAAAGGGCTTCCGTTCAAAGGGTTAGCTGATATCCGGTCTTCCTGATTTACAACATTCGAATCACAGATTGCACAACTTTAGGGGATGGCTTGTCATTTTCTGAATTTACAAGCGATGAGGTTTCGGTAGTTCTTGTCAAATTTTACATGGGTCCGAAAACAAGACAGTATGTTTTAATATTTAGTTGTATAATTGGTTAACCATATTTAATATTGACTATCAAAATAACATATTTTCTTGCATTACAAAAACTAAACGTAACTTATCTTGATCTCTTCCAAATAGATAAATTTCTCATTTAAATCTGCCCTAAAAATGATTTTCCAATTAAAGTTCGTAAATGTTATTTAAATCGTCGTCGTTCAGAAAGAGTGTATTTACAATGTAAAGTTATTTATCATTGTTGGCAAGGATTGGATTCCTAGACAGCAGCTAACTAGTTCTCTTATCTTCCAATATGAAACAATGGCTCTAACTTACCTTTCATATATCAAGTCCCTCGATACACCGATTTGAAGATTTTGTTTCGTCTGATAAAAATGTTTGTGTTATGTTCAAAGACTTAAGAAATGTATAGACTAGACATAGTGAGCAATATTTTTTTCACCGGTAACTTCTTTGAAAATTACTATATTACTTGTCAAGTTACGCCACCTCATGTCCTAGTATTGACATGTTATAAAACATTTTGCAGAATTATAATAGTTATAATAGTTACAAAATAAAATGTAAACATTTAAATATGATTTAGTGACTCCTGTTGGCAATTCATTTAAATACAATTTTTAGGCATTTATAGGCCCTATTAATAGATAGCGTAAGTAAGGATCATGTTAAAAATGTCTCAAGTGAATTGTCGAGTATGCTTCCTCTATGTATTTTTGAATCTCTTTGGTTGTGATAGTCTTTTGTTGGCAGACATTTTAAAAGATGAGTTAGAAACTTTTCATTAGATATAATCAACATGTAATACATAAATACAGAACTACAAATCCTAATATACTTTGGAACAAATACAATGATATAGTTAATTATATTGCAGACAAAACGAAAGTTTGCACAACCAGCGTAATTAATGTTAACCCATTCTGAATCGAATTGTATACCAAATGGACCGAGTTTATAATTACTCTCACCTTTCTCCTTCATATGTCATCGGTTTTTGTTCAGGTTAATTAAAAAAAGTAATTGTAAATGTAAAGGATATTTTAATGTATTGCTAACTAACCTAGCAGTATGTTACTTTAAACTGTCGTGTTTTTCACAGCGTTTTTACTAACTTATATTCCTTTGGCAATCGATTATAACAATTCATTAGTTATTTTTTATTATATATTTGTTTAGTAATTTGAACGGTAATACTTTGCAATACTAAAGTTGTATCGACGTGACGCAGTGAAGTATTCGCTAGCGGCTGAACATGAGCTAACGTTATTTGTATGGCAACAGAACAGTATCGAACAAACTTTACTTAGCTGTTTAGTTTTACAGCAGTTGAGTTGTGCAAACAGCGAACAATACAACATGCCACTGTTGAACATCGACTGATAGAAGCGTATTTTATACGAATAGCAAAATGACTAGTTTTGTACGAGTTAATGTTAAAAAAAAAATTACTTTTACTTTTTTGATATTCTAATTGGTCTAACTATAAGTACTTTTGTTGCAGTCTTTGAAATCGTAATAAAATTCTAACAACTTCAAGCACTTAACAGATTGCACTGTAAGATTGTTATGTTGCTGCATTTGCAAATGCGGGAAAAGCTTTATATTCGTTATTTATGTTTCTTGAAAATATTTGTAATACTAACATATATGAATTACATGCAGCAATGCAGGTGCAGGTGGTCACTGTGTCGCTGCAGTGAGCGGTGCAGCAATGCTGACGCAGGATCGGCTAGTTCCGGTCATCCGTGATGACGTCACATTTGCCCATTAATTTCCCTTACTAATTGCGGTTTGTAGTGTTTTTTAAAACTTGATACGTTTTTAATATTACTTGAGGCATTAATTTAAAAAAAAAAAACAATTCAAAGTAATTGAAGATGATATTATTTAAAATCTAATTGTTTCAGAATTGTAAGGGAATCTTAACGAATTGAGTTTGTAATTTATAAACAGGAAAGTTAATTTAATTGAAATATTTATGGGCTGACCCAGTTGTTCGCGGAGCCTTTCAGACGGGTTTGTTGACAATATCACCGTTTTATTGAAATTCCTCCCACTCTCTTTGTTAATTCATGAATTTTGTAATTGGAATCTGCCGGGTTCCCGCCACGGGCGGTGGTTTTTATACCATATGCGGGCACCATTGCCAAATAACTATTTCTTCTTCCCTTGGATGGCTAAAAGTAAAAGGCTAGTTACTTATCAAAACTCAATAGGTCTACGCCCGTCTTCGGAGGAAGGATGTTAAGCTGAAATCCTATTATATCGATGAATTTAATAAATGTTATAAATACGTATTCCAATAAACATGGACGCATTACGCTAAATCAATTAGATCAAAATGACGTTTTACAAAAAAAAATATTATTTACATACAAAACAAGGACAGACTTTCAGTTGAAGTCGGCCTTCCATAGCGCATGAACAGTAAAGTTTACCAAACACAGCGATACGAAGCAATCCAATTTTAAAAATAAACACAAACCGATAGGTAGAGTGCTTTCACGAGTACTAAATATTTGTGCAGAGCTGAATGTTTGATACATAAATGTGATCTGCTTCAGTAGTAAAAACTTAAATGAAATACTCTGTGATATCTAAATGTAGAGAAATGGAAGCCACACCTGAGAGCTACGCTTTTTGTGCTACGCCCCACTCTACGGGAGCGCTACGCGGTGAGGGCCAGTAGGTATGTATCACTTAAAATTTGTGAAATAAAACAGTAATTAAAAAAACATCGAACGCTATATTTGATAGTCTAGAAACAACATTTAAAATGACCTTAATAACTGCTTAGGGTAAAAGGAACATGTTTAGACGAGGGTACAGCTAAAACAAATCCACCAAAACAAGATAATAATAAATGCTTCACAGTTTTTCTTTAAACTAATCTCACTTTTATGATAAAAATTGGGTATAAATTGTATACTGTATTTTCATTTTCAATGAAATGGAATTTAAAGACAATTTCTTGACATAAAATTAAAAATATAAGCAAGATTAGTCTGACAAAACTAAAAGGACAAAAAACATTGGAATAAAAACCAAACTATGATATGTACAGTTTCTTATTAAATTAAATTTAAATAATTTTGTTGAAGAAACAAAACGGTAGTAGTTATAACGAACTAATGCAACGTGTAATCATTTATGTCAGTAATTTCGGTGGGTCGTGCAGCCGGTAGACGGTCGGAGACAAACGATTATGGCTATTTTTTATTGTTATTTAAAAAAACACGCAAATATTGTTTATTCGTTGACTTAAACATGTCACATTGCATTAGTCTTTATTAACATAATATTGTAATAATCGTTTTAAATATTTAAATACAATAAAAACGTTTACTTCATAATTAAAGCTAACATTGAATTTAAAGCTTGATATCGACTTATTCGATACAAAATCAAAACTATAATAAATAATTTAAATATTAACTATTAATTTTAAAATAATCTTTTTTTAGTTTACGCCCCACGCAATTAGAACCATCATGTTGTCTTTACGACGGATTGTTGACGGTTAGCGTGACTTCCGACTGGAGATACAGATACGTTGTCCTACTCATTCTCTGGGAAATAAACAGAGAAAACAATATATTTTGTACGGTCGTCTCGCCAGTGGACACTCACAGGATGTACAAGACGTACACGTTTTTAAGAAAACCAATTTGTAAAACGAAACAAAATACACTTTTTACTCGGGGTTTTGTACTTCTCTGAATATACATTTTTAAAAAAGAAAACATTGCAATTAAAACATACAAACAGATAACTGGTGTGTACAGCGAGCTGACGGCGCGCTGTTCACTTCTGAAGCTCGATAGAGATCAACAATGATTTCGTTACTATTGTTGACTTTGGAGTTTAGGGATTTGTTTCTACTTCGTATAAAATTCATGTAACATTGTTTGTATACAGCGAAGAGAGATTCAAGGATCCCTTACAAGGTACAATCATCAAAAGAACGATTGCAGAAATGACATTTTTATATCTAAAGAAGTTTTTTTTGTAAAATACACAATTAGTTAGATAGTAAACATCGAGCTAGCAAACAATGCAAGCGACACCGAGCGATAGGAAACGTACAAAACTACAGCAGCTGCTGGCACGTGGACGTGGCTGCCCGCTGGCGCCAGTGGACCTCCCTAGTTTATATGTATGAAGTATTGTCCGTCATTGTGCATTACTTTATAATACGATACATTACGTATTGCTATCACAAGTCCTTTGTGCGACGCACCCCTCCACCCCTCCACCCCTCCTCATTCCTCGCATTCTTATTTACAAAACTAACTTGGTCCTACCAAAACAAATGTGACAAATTTGTAATTTTAAAAAATTTACAGTACATATTATTATATTCTCGCAACGCGATGTTAATAGAAAAAATTACTTATTGTATATGAAAACACATATCTTACTACACAATATAAACTGTCTTTACAATAATGTATACACTGTAAATACCATCTTAATATCTAGAGACGAGTCAGCGCGGCTGCTGACGTGGGCGAGCGTCTCTCGCCTTCACATCTCCACATCTCTGCATCTAGTCGGTTCTAGCTCCGCTTGCGAATTATCTATATTTAACTGTATCACAGGCTTGCGCGCCCTCGGGGCTGTCGACCACGTGGCGACACTCTTTGTCGACGTCACGTCCGTCGCGTTCTGTGCTAGTCGCGCTAGTCCGAACGAACTTTGTTCCACTTTTAACACTATAGTGTCCAAATGTTTCAAAAAACTTATAAAGTCATCAGATATTTAAAACATCATCGTCATCAAATTTGAGCTTTTTTGCTAGAATTTTGTGCCATGAAATGTGTCATGTAACTGTCGACAGTTCGGAACAGGCATTGAGTGCGGTGTCCGGCGTGCTGTGTGGGAGCTACAGGTCGTGCGGCCACCGCGCGGGGTGGCCGGCCGCGGATCACATGACGCAGCAACTGCGCGCGCGCCCCTTCAGCTCGGCCTTCAAGTCGCGCTTGCTCTTGCTGCGGCCCACTTGCTTCTGCACACACATATACACTCCAATTATATTCGTGTCAAGTCAATATATAATTTTTTGTTACAGAGCTAAAAAATAGTATTGTCATTATAACCAAGACCACGGTTAGTGTTTACCTGCTGTTTGGCCTGCTGTTTGTTTAGCTTGCCGAGCGCGGCGAGCGCGGCCACCTCGAAGGCGTCGCGCACGCCCTTCCCTGACGCGCGAGAGGACGTCTCCACGTACGTCGTGGCGCCCAGCTGCCGCGCCACTGACAAAGCCTGACACACAAGAACATTTTTATAATTACATCATCAACCACGATGCTTTGGGCATGTAAACAGAATGCGTTTTATAAAATTCCAATGCAGTCGACAATCTGGCGGGCATCGATGAATGCTCATTCAATGACTGGTGGCGGCTCACCTCCTCGCTAGAGGCGGGTCGCGTGCGCAGCATTCCACGCGGACGGAGTCGTGGGCGAAAGCTAGTATATTATAACTGCTTTAAATCTGCGTCAATTTTCTATTTATTGCTGAGAAATAATTGCCGTAATTATTTTAATTAAATTAAATCAAAGAATTTCGTGACAAGCTGTTATAATTGGATTGAACCATTTTTAATAATACGTTTTAATTTTTAATATAAATCTATTGTTTCGTGATTGCATACTATGATAACTGAAATACGAATACGTGTATGAAACCAATTATATTTCACAAAGAAAAGAGAACGTATGCAGCGATGCAATTTTCCGCAAGGTCGGCAACCAATTTGATGCTCGGAAAACTTCAGGTCTTATAACAAGGCTCCATTAAAATCGATATCGTCTCTATTGTTAGGGCCAGAAGTGAACGATACTTTTTGTTGTTCCACCTGTATCTATTATTTTCTAAACTTTAGTCTATGTAAAATTGAGAATAAATTTGTATCAAATGTAGTCTACGAAATCAAATGAATTCATAATGTTTAAGTTAACTGTATTTTCTGTTTTCGCCGTGCCTTCATTTATCATTGAGTCAAACATAAAAAATGGTACAATACAATCACGTCTTGCCCCATTCGAATTCGTATTATTCAAAGTTCAATTTATTTCGCCTATGAAAAGAATCGTTTGGCAATCAATTGTGACGTCACCAAGTGAGGACGGATTGATAGCCGGCTCCCTCACACAATAACGCTTTTACAATCCTCGAATTGAATATTGAGAAATGTCCATTTGTTTTGTGTTTTATTAAGTTGTTATTTATATGGTTGCTTTTCTTTTTTCCCTTAAAAGACGAAGACATTGCCATATTCAACTAAAGTGGCAACGGTATATGTTGTTCCACACAATGTATGCATAAAGAATACTACCAAATACATTATCCATACAAAATAAATCCTTTGAAATTAAGAAAAGAATCAAACTAAATTTGAAGTATTTAAGTAAATATCATCAATGAACAATTCATCATTCCATAATTAAAACCTCTTTTTAAAAAGGTGCGAAAGCACTGGCCATTGACAGCTCTTTAAAAAACGAGTTGTTGAATTCCGAATCATAAAAAAATAAACAGTCGTTAGATGCGCACTGGGAGGAGCGTGAGAGCGTGCAATGTTGCCGCCAGTTGCCGCCGGCGCGAACTGCACTTTTTACTCTTTTTGCAGTTGTATTCAAACGTACTTGCAGTACAGAAATGTAAATTTAACTTACAACGTCGTGAATACTGAGCTTATGAACAACCTTAATAATTTTCTCTTGTAGTTACATATTTTATTACGCTCTAAATGTATTTTTTGGGTTCATTAATCTCATACTAAAAATATCTCTTATTTACAGGTAATTAATATTCTACCATAGCCATTACCATCTGACGAACCCAGAGTCCCATACTGATTTCCCTTAGTGTAGATATTATATGACAAATCTGCAAAAAAGGGTCTTTACTGACAGCTTATAGCACATGACAGTTAATCTAATTTTCCATTACAACATAACAATCAATCTCAATTAAACCACATTTACGATCTTTCTAAGATTCTAAAATTCTAATGTATCCGTTAACATCTTTACTTTGTAACTAAATTTATCCCATCCGTACATATTTTAACTTGTCTTTCCCTTATTTATGGTTGATAGAAGACATCGTTGGCATCTTTTATAGAACACGCAAACGCCACTTCACTTCTCAGATGCCAAGTAAAATTCTTCCCACGCGAGTACTATGTATCGCCTTCACCTTTTTATATGGCCACTGATTTAATTACTTTTTACTACAAAGAATGCAGTTGTTTTACGATGCGATAGATTGATTTGTTTTAAAAATAAGGGAGTAAAATTTTAATTCAATCTATAATGGCAAACTTGAAAACTCAATTTGTAATTCACTCTACTCTAGTTGACATATAACATAGCACGATTTATAAGTTCTATTTACGATAGCTTCAACTATCAGCAATAAAAAGTAGCATACTCTTCAAGTCTTTAATCATTTCTGTGTCTTTCTTCCAAATCTCTTCTGATCTGGAGTTACGTGATAGCAAACTTACATCTCAACTTTCGCATTTAAATAAAACTAAGGGCGGCTAAATTCATGTATAATCATCCAGTAATGCTACCAACTAATTCCGGACCCATCGGTGGGTTATCGTGCAGCTTTAAATCCTAATCCGGTATTTCTGCCCACGCGCAAGTCAGTATTGTAAATCCTAGATTATGCACCGAGTATCACGACCGGTGCGATATATCACGTCAGCCTCATGATTTAAACTTGCCAACTATCGATAACCGGTCCGAAGTAGTTCCTATTTAGAAATCCTCTGAGACCTTCCCACGCAGTTTTTATCAGCGCCATCTGGCTTCATTAGGCAAGTATACTTGCAGGCTTAGGAATTACACGCATAAACCGTTGTTGGCAGACGTAGTATTTTTTTAAAACCAGTCCGCTTTGCAGCTGTTAAAGGGTTGATCTTTGTGAGATTGTTTTGTTTTTTATTTTGAAATACTCAACTGTACCATAAAATTGTTGCTCAAAGTCATTTAGTTTGCAATTTGATGGTTAGTCTATGTTATTGAGTGTTAGTCCTGATTGGTATTTATAAAAGCTGCTCGTTTTCCGCCTTCTTGATAACAAAAGAGAATTCCAGTATAACATCAGGGGGGATAATTGTAGGGACTGAGGACTTCGTATCAGGCGACCATTTGTCTCCGCCCTCGCTTTCACCGCCACATAAAGATATCACGCGGCTCGCATATTGATGGCCACCGATTCGCACGGAATAGCTGATAGATAGAATATATTACACTATTATTTGATGTATGGCCTTTGACCGAAGCTTATGAGCAAAATATACTTAGATTTGTTATTTTTTGCTAGTGACGTCTGTATTTTTGCCGACGAATGAAGGATAAATGAATTCTAAAAAATAATGTAGATATTTCTTAGTAAAAAAAAATTATGTATTATATTAGCTTACTCAAATTGTTTTATGCGACATTTCTTTCCTATTTTTATGTTTTATTCTATACTTATTTAGAAATAATCCTCTTGTTACACAGTACTAAATAAGTTTCTTTTTTAATATCCAGAACGTTTCTTTTCCTTCTTTTGGCCTGACTCCAATCGCTAATCTACGAAGTCTTCACATAAAACTTAAGTTTAAATTTATTTCCTTGCTCGTTGAAGCTTAAAGCTAAATGAGCTTTTTCTTATGTAAAAAGGAAGCGATTTTAATACTAAGAAGTTAATGACGAAGAAATTTTAATAGCCTCGCTTCAGACTAAATTACTTATAAAATTAAAACTACGTAATTATAGAGGCGATTTAAATTATTTTATTATCATTTTGGTAGTCAAATTAAATTTTAAAAAAAGTATTGTATACAAACAAACAGTCACTTAACGTGTTTATTTAGTTAATTTCTATTTTAATA
>JAOCNA010000006.1:5916223-5926407 GCA_026546675.1 Papilio helenus
TCTTCTTTCGAAGTTCGGCGATCATTAGGGCAACTTGCATTCTGGACACCGCGGCTCTAAATATTGAAATATTTTATTATGTAAGACCGTCTTAGTCTTAAATTATAGTGATCTTATTATCTTTCCTAAAGGTCTTAAATCCCAAATTACATTAAAACTTAGTTAGATTGTAAGCGACACAGTAAAGTGTTTGGAATTTGATTTAGAATTCGACCAAATGGGGCAATAACACATCAAAATAAAATTAATTTTGTCAAAAAAATGAAAAAAACATTGGTTGTCATAAAAATGAAAGAAAACGTAGTCTTTTTTTCTATTTAAATATATTACTTACTTTTCATCTTCTTCTTGATCATCATTTGCTTCTAAATTCTTTTCTTCCTGAATTAAAAAATTAAAAATTAAAAACCTTAAAATGTACGGCTCTGCTAAATTCTAAAATTTAAATAGGGAACTTTTGTATTAAGTATTCATACATGATTTGGGAAAAAATATATACCTCCTGTGATTTATTTTGCGAGCTAGATGAATCACTGTCTTCCAATAAATCTTCTTTAGCAAGATGCATTCCATCTCCATTGAGTGCAGACATTGATACTGTTGGTAATTCTGTAAAAATAAATTAAACATGTACTGTAAAATACATGAAGTACTTGTTAACACTAGCATTTGACAGACAGGGGCGCCACAGATCTGCAAATTATTTTTTTTTTATTTTTTATGTTCGTTAAGCTAGCGCTTGACCACGATGCCACCTGAACAAAGTGATGATGCAGTCGAAAGCTGGTACGCACTAGCTAATTTTTTAAAATGTAATTACCATTACATGTTATCTATACTAATATTATAGAGATTTGTATTATTGTATGTATTGAAATAACTCAAAAACGACTGGACCGATTTCAAAAATTCTTTCACCATTAAAAAGCTACTTTATCACTGAGTAACATAGATTATATTTTTAAACTTCACGTGGTCGAAGTTGCCAGCAAGCTAGTTATAAACATACCTTCGACCTCCTCTTCCAGCGCCTCCTCGCTATCAGCGAGTGAGGCTGCGTCCGAGCTGGTCTCCGCCTTGAGGAGGCTCTCGGTGGCGATACGAGGCACCTTCGGCATCTCGTACTTGTCCGTGTCGGTGGGCTTAGACGCACTGTCCGCGCTCCCCTCGGACGTACGCCGACGTCGCGACTTGTGCAGACTCTTTAAATTCGTCAGTCTGGAATAAGTTATCGCTGTCAAAACATTCGCTTGAACACGTATTGTCATAATTTTCATTGTGTTTGGAAGAAGGGAGACATGTTTAATTTAAAATGTTTCGGCAGTCGAATATCACGGTAATGTATATGGTAATGATTTGAAAGTTCATCTTAATTTTAGAAAAGCGTAGTGGCATGCAACGTGTTTAACGCAGGTATAAAATTTTGCAAATAATGTTGATATCGTGAGCCAAAAATGTGTGTACTGGACATCGATAATAGATTAAAAAACCGAACTGAATCGGTTCAAAAGTTCAGGTCACTTAGATTTCAGATAGTTGACGGCTCACCGTGATTTACTGCTATGTGAGCCATGAGCTGCCTGATGATCCGTTCGCAACTTGAAACGCAAATGATATCTCTATGTAGGTACAAATTGAACTGAGCCGCAGTCAATTCAATAATTTGTTAACATGTGAAAAACGTGAGCTGATCTGTAGTTCACCAATTTGAGTGACTTATGCGAAAACTGCATAGCAAAGCATCAAGCGATATACACAAAAACTATTATTTATCTAAAGGCTGAAATTTTCAATGACAAACTCAAAGCCATGCAAATATAAGGAAAAAAGCAGATAGGATAGTCAAAAATATTAGTAATAACCCCTTAACTGCCCAATCATAAGTTTTAATTGTATAAATATTTAATAATTAAGAAACCAATTGTGGAACGAAAAGAAAACACTGATTCATTTTAGTAAAGTTTATTAAAGTTATATTTCTAGTTATATTTTAAAGTTGCATTGTAGATGAAAAAATAGCACAATTATACAAATTAGTTCTCATATTTATGCGTTTATGATAATATATTATAACATAGAGTAATTAATAAACTACCAAAAGACATTTTTTGTAAAAGTATCTTCTACAATAAGTAGTCTATTAAATAAACTAGTGTTTCCTAACAGCTAAAGCCAATAATCAATGTCGCATTGAGCTTACAATATTTTTAACAATAATCACAATCGTAATCAAAAAACATTTATTTAAAGAATGATAAATGTATTTTTTCCCAACCATACGCATCTTCAGATCAATGTTATCCATCCAATCAATCCATAAAAAATATTAAAATACGTTAGTGGGGACATTCAAAGCTTACATAAGAAATTAACTCCTACAAAATGTACTTTAAGTCTAACACCAATTTTTTTTTTATAATGCACACACTTTCACAAATATCCTTAAATAAGTTTTATAAAGTAAATAATCATATGCAGCTTAGCTTGTATTTAAGCTTAATTAATAACAAAAAATCATAGGATATCTTGTGCTTTTTAACATTGTACCAAGAATTAACAATTACTTCAATTTTGAGAATCTAGTATAAATTAACAAAAAACTTTCTTTATCAAATCAAAATATGGAAAAAACATAACATTAAACATATTAGAAACTAAAAGTTCTTAAACAGTCCATTATTTAAATGCAAATCTTTTTGTATTAAGATGGGCAGTTACTGGGCTTTACTCTTGAAATGACAATTTTTGATATCATTTCACAGTTATTTCATTCAAACAAACCCCATATTCTTTTAAATAAATTAATATTTACCCATCAATGACTTTGTCATTTATATCTTGAGTGTCTGAACTCTGACTGCCGCTACTGCCCAGTTTAGTTCTAGTCCCGCCCATCTGCAAGCAGGTGTATTTTATTTTAATGAATCTTTCGTCAGATCTAGATCTGTACTTTATGGAATGATATGAATTAATGGACTGCAAACAGAAATCTCTGTCACAATTGTGTTAATTTACTCTTAAACTATGGATTACAGATACAAAAATCAAATGTAATTATTTTTAATTACCATGTATTGTCTGATCATACTAATTTCTACTATCATAACACCTATATTACAAGATTGTAATCCATTACAAAATCTTTTAAAAAAAAGATATAAAAATACAGCTCTTATAGATGTGTTATGACAATTGAAATTCATGGTAAATAGCTTGTTATGTATTGCTTAATTGTTTTTAAATGAAGTCCCTTTACAATGGGGGAAACTTCTACTTCTAAACTACTATAGCATAAACCGAACCTTGCGGGTAAAGGATTTCGAGTTTTCTTCATCACTCTTGCTTCGTTTTACTTTTCTTTCCTTTCGTGATTTTGTATCCTCCTCTGAATGTTTCTTTTTTCTAGACTTGTTCGTTTCTTTTCTTAACAATAGATCCATATCTTTATCAGAACTTGATGCTGAATTATGTTCCATTCTATGTTTACTGTTGTCACCAGATGTCTCTTCTAGTAGGTAATCTTTTATTTCTTTTAAAGCACTCTTTAATTGCTCGTCCTCCGTATCTGAACTTGAAGAATATGTTAGCAACATTTTCTTAGCGCGAATATTATCCATGATAAGCTTCCGTTTTGACTTACATGGTGAATTTTTTTCACTGCTTTTTCGTTCTTGAGATTTCAATGGAGAATCTGAATCATTAAGCAATGATGATTTTATTAGTTCCTGTTCTTTATCAAGTTGTTTTGGGCTTCTTTTATTGCCTTTTTTCTGTAAACCTGATGAAGCTTTAGAATCATTTAATAATGACGATTTTCCTTTTTCCGGATCCACACTGCCACGTGACGATGTATTTTCACGACTACCCTCCTTTTTTTGTGATGTTAATGAATCACATGAGGAATCATCAAGTACTAATGATTTTATCCTATCTGGATCATCAGGTTTTGGTGATGCATCTTTATATTTTTTATCTCCATTTTGAGAGGTAAAAGAATCATTTGAGGAATCATTTAATAAAGAAGATTTAATGATGTCCTGGTCAACTTCTAGGTCTTGTGATATACTCTTACTCTTTGAAGAATTTTTGGAGAGAGATGATGTTATTTGCCCTAAATCTTTATTGGACCTCAATGATTTTTCATCCTTATGAGCCCTCCTTTTTTGGGAGGCAGGTAACTTTTTTAAGACATTGCTAGTTGGTGATTTCTGATTGGCCATACAATCAGTTGTTTTTATAATTGTTGGATCATCATCTGAAGAATTGTTTAATAGTAATGATTTTACTTGCGATGGTGATTTAGAAGTTTCCAAATTTCTTACATTTTTGTCATGTTGTGCTTGAGCATTATCTTTACATGTTTCATTACCATCTCCTAATATGTTCTGTTGTTTTTCAAGACTTTCATTAGTGTTTTTAATCTTTGTAGATGTCTTTTCTACATTTTTAATGAATTCTCTGTGATGACTACAACTTGTTTCTAGAACATTATTTGTATCTGAATCGCTATCATCAAGTAAGGCTTTCTTCACACTTTCAGTCACTTGTAGCAAATCTCTGTCAATGACATAATTCTCAGTATCCGAGTCAGAATGCTCTGTAGAATTTATTTGATTTTTACCTAAATCTGATAATTGAGTATTGGCTATTTTATGGGATTTTTTCTCAACAACCTCTTGAAGATGAGATTTTTCACTATTACATTCTGCTATTGGCTTTTCTGAGCAACTTTCTATTGTGAAAATAACAGACTTACCTTTTATGATTTTATTAACTTTATGAGTTTTCAAAAATTCTGAAGAAAATTTTGGTAATTTCTCTAAACTTATAGAAAATTCTTTAGGTTTAAATGACTTAACTTCCTTTCTTTTCTGTTCCCTGGATCTTCCTTCAGCTAAATCTTGGTTGTTAATAGATTTTCTCTTGGGTTTGTTTTTAATTTCCCCTTTTGTTTTTCCTATATTCTTATGGCTTTGTTTTGAAACACTATCTTCATTATCATCATTTATTATAATACATTCATCTTCCTTTGGAGCTTCAAGTAACTTGTTAATGTTAATGCATTTTAGAAAAAAATTTGACCTCTGCGCAGATTCTGCTGAGATCTCTGTCTTATCTTTTTCATTTGTTGCATCATCTGATTTTTTATCTAAATCGGTACTTTTCTCTTTTGTAGAGACATTATTACTACAAGTTACCTCTGAAGAGCTGTCAAGACTCAGTGTTGTAGTGTCACCATTTGTGTTCATACTTTTGTTGTTTTCTTCATGCTTTTCTTTTCCTTCCCCATTTTCACTTTCTGAATTGTCACTAAAGGTTTTTATATGTGAAAACTTTCTCTTCTTAGCAGTTTTACTATTTTTATTCTCATTGGCAGATTTTACATCATTTTTTTTATTAATTATATCTTTATGTTGTTTGTCATCACACATATCTATACTTGACTCAATGTTTACAGAAGTATTGTTGCCTGATTTTGGACTAGCGTTATCTAATTTGTCTAACTGATTATTTGAATTTTCATTTGTGACTTTAATACTTTCAAATTCATGAACAACTTGACTCTCCCTATTTTGTTTCAAGTCTCTCTTGGGACTAACATTAACTTCGCATATATTACTAGGTTCTTTTGATAATCTCTCTACATCATTACTTTCTGAGATATGAACACTGGCATTTATACTGCTGTTTTCACTATTTGTATTTTTTACATCTTCAGACAGTTTTGTTTTTTGATTTTTTTTTGTATTTCGTCGAAATAATTTACAATCAATGTAAACTGGGTACTTCTCTAACATGGAAGGTGGCATAGCTTTAGCAACAACTTTAACGGACGTATAATGAGCTAGCGAAATTTTTTTTCGTATTTTGAGTTGTTTCGATGCATACTCAAAATATTCATAGGGTACTTTTGAGTCACTTAGACGGCGAGATGTTTCAGTGCCGGCACTTTGTGAAGCAGCAACTTGCGATAAAAGATGCTTTACACCGGTTTCCACATTTTCTAGAGACTTTTTTGATAACTCGCAGATCAATAACACTTTATTAGCGGCTTTTTGAACAGCGTGTGTATTCTTTAACAGGTTTTTTCTTATTTTCCTCTCTCTCAAATTATCAGTGCGAACCTTTAAATTGGAACCAAGTTTGGATAAATATTCCGTCGCTTCACATAATACATCACAAACAGGCAGCGAGTCCGCCATTTCACGATTCCTTGATTTTTCATTTAGCAATTTATACTAAACGGGCCAGACACTTTCCAAATTTAATCTTCAACACTGGATTAAAATTATGTATAACAAACAAACACGAAAACGAAATATTCGTTAAAAACTATCCAGAAATAAGAACAATGTTCACAACACAGACGTCAAAATCATTTTTTGACGCAAAAATAAATTTGTGAAAAACCATAGAGTAAAAATGTTTATTACATATTGTCAATAAGAACGGTAAAATTTTCTTTTTGAGCAAAACTTTTGATAATTAAGGGCCAGGAAAGAAAGTAATAAATCCATATTACTTTTACATATTAGTGGTTTTATCCCGCGTTAACATCGTAAAAAAATAGTCAACAATAACGAATGTCTGCGTGACGAGAAACGTCTGTTTGGCAAACCTTTTCAAATTGGTCGCGTAATACAAAATCGCTATATAGAACCTATATAACAAAATAGCGGCAATAGTACGTATATACATACATACACAGTATTATTATGCGATAATTCATGCATAATTTCTTTAATTTTAGGAATACAAGCAAATACACAATTCAAAGCATTTTATACGGATGTTATTACAATTTGTGACAAGCACAACGGTACACTGTAAGAAAATAAAAAATATCAAAGTATCAATTTTTTTGTACTTGCCTTTCATGTAAATGGCTGATGTGTGGTTTTACAGGGTTTTGTGTTAAAAACTGATCTTAACTGTTATTGTTGTACATCATCGTAATCTATTGTAGAACTTAAACATTAAAGTATAGTCATATTATACTGTAAGACCGAAAAATCGGCGAATTAAGCAAGGTAGGTAAACTATCCAAAACAGTCGTGAAAAAGTACCATAGACTGCTATAGAGAAAAGCACAGTATCTCAAAATGTCAGAAAAGAGAAAACCATAGCATTATGAATGTTAAAATTATTACTTATGAATTAAAAACAATCAGTTTAAGCTTTTTCTTCATCGGGCCTATTTAATTGTTATTGTTGACTTAGAAGCCTTGCAGTGAAAAGGTCGTTTTCAATATTATAATGTGGTTCGTAGTGATTAACTTTACAGAACTGAGATTTTTTAAATAATTACTTTTTATTATCTAAATGCAATTTTAACTTAATCTCAGTTAAGTCTGTAGTAATTAAATCTTAGATTTAAAATAAACTTCTTATCAAAAGGTACATAAAATACATAAGCCAAATAAAAAAACAGTTGTCAAATATTGACAGTTAACACTTCGTATTTTTCGCCAATTAAAATTAAAGTTGTGTAACGCAAAACGCAACATTAGAGAAACTTATTAACCATGATAGCTCGGGTGTGTTTGAGAAAGAATTTGAACGGCGCGGTTATACGATATTACAACCAGGGTCCGAGTCAAGGTCTTGGTTCGGGACCATCGTCTACTTCTACAAGTGAAATTAAATCAGATGTGCCCGGACTTAGTGCTGCCGTAATTCTCCCTTCAGTAGAACCAGTAGGCCCAGGAGTTGACCCAAGCAAGAACGGACCATACAAAGTTCCCGAATACTTTTGTTATGACAATACTAGTTTCTTTGAAGCTGAAATTGAAATGGCTAAATTCAGACTGCCGCAACCCTCTGCAGTGAAGAAATAAACTATCATTGTTATTTTGTTAGTCTGTAGTAAAGTATTAAATTATTTGTGGTCTTGATTATTGAGTTTTTTTTTCTTGTCAATAAATTTTAAAAGTATAATTCCAATGAGAACTTTATATGTTCTAGTCCCATAATCAGGGTAACAGATGGCCAGTTTTATGCATTCTCGAAACATGTCTTAATAAGATGCCAATGTCATTACTATAAAAGATTGTTTTTGGGCAAATTAAGAATTATCTGACATGCAATGACCTCCTCTATCTTCCCATTCTTTTCTAATAAGAATAACATTGGGGTGTTTTGATAACTTTTACTTAATATAAATACTCTGGAGAGTGACTAGGCTACATCTGGGGGGCCATAAACATTATCTTAATTGAGGTAATTTTTATGTCCAGCTTAAACTTTTCAATGTTCTAAGGGGAGGAGAGAGACAGTGTCTACCTGGCATTGCCTTTCAACACATTTTTAAAACATTCCAGACATTTGAGAATGGCAATTAAAATCATTTTCTTATTAAATAAGGTGGAAAAGGAAAGACTAATAGCTTTTATTGTTTTATTTGAATAATTTCATCCACATAATGACTAAAAGCCTACAACTAAATAACATAAAATGCAATATCCACCATCTATATATCTAGTGTTTTCACAATTTAAAAATATTCAAATGCAAATGTTCCATTTCAAATTGCCACTGAAGCCGCACCACTTATTATAACCACAGTTTCATCATCGGAAAGAGTGGTCACTGGCTTCAGACACCCAGAACCCTCTTCCTCGGCCTCATGTTACTTCTTTTTAGTCAATTTTTCCGATAAGTCATCAAAGGTAGGATCTTGTAAGTTAATCATAAGGCTGTTGCCAGGAAGGAATACACGATTTTGTGATTGAGCTATCATTCTAGAAATGCTTTGAGCTGCACGGATTTTGCGCAACTTGAGGTAACCTGGATTCATGCCCATAGCTTTACCCAACATTTCTGCAGCTTCAGCTTCACCCTCCGCCTGCACAATTTTCTGTTGACGCTCCTGCTTAGCTCTTTCAACTACGAAAGCAGCACGCTGAGCCTCTTGTTGCGCTACTTGTTTAGCTTCAACTGCAGCTGTGTACTCCTTACCAAAACTCAATTCAGTTAGTGAAACATCATCCAATATGATGTTAAAGTCAGCTGCACGCTCCACCAGCTCACGCCTTATCAACAAAGAAACTTGTTGACGTTGAGTGATTAGCTGAGATGCATTAAATTTGGCAACAACTGATTTTAGAACTTCATTGCAAATTGAAGGCAGCACTTTCTCGTCGTAGTCAGTTCCTAGCTGGCGGTACATAATAGGCAAGTGACGTGCATCTGGCCGTGATAACACCCTAAGGGAGATGTTCACCATTTGCAAATCCTTCGAACCAGTAGGAGACGATATTTTTCTGGGACGTGATCTAATATCGTAAATTATAGGATACTGAAACCACGGTACACGGAAATGCAGCCCTTCAGCCATAACGTGCTGTTGTACACCACCGATTCTGTTGAACATTATGGCTCGGTGTCCACCTTCCACAGTAAATATTGATTGAGAAATACCGTATGCCGCTGCGCCGACTACTGCTACGACTTTCAGCCCAATACCAAGTCCTGGAGGTCCACCTTTGGCAAATTTGCCTGCCATATCGTTAAGTTTACTTTGAGCCATTTTCAGAGTCCTAATGAATTGATTAGATATTCACAATTTCAATGATATAACCTAACACTATTACAGAATTGTGCAACAAGGTCGGTTCGGCAACAAGATGGCAGAGTAAAATGAAGCACAGAGCGCAGAGTATAAAATGTTATTTATGGTCACTCGATTACGCACAGACTAAATATTTTTACAAAACAGTGTTCAGCAATACAAGACTGGCTTAGGACAGGCTAAATGTAAGTAATAACGTAATAACCAATAGTGATTCCGATTTCGAATTTATGTACTTAATCCACAAATAGCTCGATTAATCTATAATCAAGTTGTTTTTATAAGACCGTTGTGATGGTGATTTTTACGAACTTATTTTAGGTCGTAAAATAAGTTCAACAAAGATTTGCTAGATATCTACAATACAAAACTCAAAAATATCATTCAGATTAAATACTGCGATGTAAAGACCACCACTTATTACCACTCTCTGTAAGAAGGAATATAGTTGACATCACTTATTTATTAAAAACTACCAATAGCACGGATGATCGGATGATTCTCCTTCACTTATTTCTAAAATAAATATTAACGTTTGGCGTCTGAAAGAACTGTCCTAGCGAATCCAAGCCTGAATTCGAAATCGTGGGTACCAGTGAATCTAGGCTTGTAT
>JAOCNA010000006.1:5971737-5983147 GCA_026546675.1 Papilio helenus
TCATGGAATAAATTGCAATCTTCGACGTAACTTATTACGTGATGTTTAAAAAGGTTGGAGTAAATACAACCTTTTTATGAATTGGAGTTTGTACAGTGTTTAGCAAATCCGAATTACATACATTGTGAGTTTATACCTTTTTACAATAAATAATCAAGCGTTTTCAAGTATAGTACACAAACCCCCTTTGTCCTTTAATTACTTATTGGTCAAGAAAGTAAATTATTCATTAAATAATACATAACTGAAATTTAAATTAACATATATAATTTATTATTTTCATTTTCAGTTTTAGCACAAAGAGGGTATATGAAAGAGCAGACATTTGTGAACTATCTACGGTACTTGCAGTACTGGCGGGAGCCTGAATATGCTCGGTATCTCAAGTATCCAATGTGTCTGCATTTTCTAGAACTATTGCAACATGAAGCCTTTAGAAGAGAATGTGTATCAGCTCAGGTAAGCATTTTTATAATATTTGTAAATATCTGAAAATTTTATTAGTAATAGATTGTATCTTCATTTCTGTCCATTCTTAAAATTAAATACTACAATTCTTAACTATGTATATGAAAGCAGAAAATTAATCTATTCATGTATTTTTCAATTTACAATTTTATTTTATATTCCATAATCCAAAATATTTAATGGTACCACCTAGTCTTAGTTAAAACTAGCTGTTGCCCGCAACTCCGTCCATGTAGAATAAAAAAAGATCTTAAGTTGGTGTGTTCATCCAGACTATACAAGAGTATAGCTTACACCTATGCCCAATTTCATTGAGATTGATTAAGACATTCTGGAAATACCTTCAAGTAAACATCCATCCATCTAAACTTCCATATTTATAGTATTAGTAAGATTTATTGTTATCAATATTTAATTTAAAGGTTTGCAAGTTCATGGATGATCAAGCAATATTACTGTGGCAACATTATACGCGGCGGCGGACACGGACACTGCAGCCACCGGATGCTCGGTTTATTAAATAAGTCATGACAAAATGACAAGGAAAGAGTAATTTAAGAAGCGCTATTGTCAGCTCGAGCGGACATTTTTCTCCGAACAATGGAACAAAAATTGGTCGTAAATTTTTCCATTTTCGGACGTCTCGTTTGCTTTTCTCTGGTTTTTGTTCTGAACAGATTAAGAGAAGTGTCGCCGACAAAAACTAGCACATATTTTCACAATAAAAATGACAATGTCTATACTTTTTTATATTTAAAAAACTCCCTGACTTCACTTAAATAAAAAAAAGAATTACGATATGAAACGACTGTTTGGCTTTCTAGCTACATTGTTTTTTGTTTCATGTTTGTATGATTACTTTGAATATTTGCATCAAAATCTGCATTATACAATGGAAAATGGACAGTTAGTGCTTAGCCCTCGTATCCTTTTACTGGAATAATACTCTCTCTACGTGGGATCTTAAGTAAAATCACAAAAGATCCATCTCAAAGAGCATGATCCGAGAACACACTTGAAAATGTGTCAGGATTGCAGCTGTTGTCTTTTTATAGAATAGTTTGCTTGCTTTATAAAATACAGCAAAGTTTTCATACTTTACTAAGAAAGCTTTATGCATAGGTACATCGGTATGCTCTTACAATTTATTAACCAAACACTTTCGTGGTCACCTGACACTAATCATGCTGTCATATGAGAGACTAGCTATCGCCCGCGACTCCGTCCGTGCGAAATAAAAAAATAATTAAGTAGCTCGTGTGTTCTTCCAGACTATGCTCTACATCATACATCTATCTAAATCTTTGCAAATATTAGTAAAAATAGATTTTGCGCATATATTAATACTCCATTTTACAAGAAAAAAAAAATATGTTCGTCAATTTTTTAAAAAATCTGGAAAAAGACTTAATTTCCTATCTCTTAACATTTCTGAGATATTTTAATTAAAATATCAATTGGAAATAAGTTAATCTCATCGGCTAATAGATGAATGGGTACGGCAGCGATCTGCAGGATAAGAGGCAATCAAATTACAATAGATCCCGAGGGACTCGCAGATACGATTATGTAACTACAACCGACCCAATTAATACTTTTAGAATTTAACAAGCCTGTACGCGCATACTACGAGTTTTAGATGTGAAATTTGGTACTGGTTCATCATCATCACCAGCTCACTATACGTCCCCATTGAAGTGCTCGGAGCCTACCCTATATAGGGTGACTAGGCCTTAGTCAACCACACTGGCCAAGTGCGGGTTGGTTTACTTCACACATCTCTGAATCCGATATGACCAGGTTTCATCACGAAGTTTTCCTTCACCATAGGTACTGGTTAGTAGCATAATATTTTTTAAAGCTGGGTTCCTGAAGTTTGCTTTTATTTTATCATTACCAAATGGTTCATTAGTGTTAGGTTGAACTAAATTTTAATTCTAGTAAAAGTTACGTAGTTCGGAAACGGGTTTCATGAAGTTATCGAACGAAAAACACTAACGAGTGATTAAAAGTAGCTGAGAAACCGGCCATAAATGAAACATAGAATACTGATACTTAATTAATTAAATAAATGTAATCTTTATCGTTGATTTTAACTAAAGATATCGATATCAAAGAGGTCTAAAAAGTAGTTACAATTGTGGAACCAGTTAGTATATGCGATTACATCATTGCTATTTTCTACGAGAACTGGTTTGTGAATAGACATATTGTAATTAATTCCGATTGCTTCGCGGGTGTTCTGTTTTGTATCTCGTATGCAATTATGCCGAAATTACATTTGATGTTATAACCGGTTCTGTCAAATTCATATTATTTATATTCTTAAAGAACAAACTATTGGACCGATTTCGAAAATTCTTTTGCCTTAGATAGCTATATCATCTTGTATGGATTGCGTGAAAGGTGACATGATCAAGAAGGGAGTGATGACTGAGATGACGGATGATAGAGTTATTTAGAGGACGACCCCACGGAAGTAGGATAAAGTATGGGAGATGATGAGGATATCTACATTATCACTGAGTAACAAAAGCTATTACTAATTTTTTTTTCAATTCCGTGTCGGCAAAGCGTAAAAAAGCTAGTATTGATATTCTAAAATACACCAATCAGTAATGAAGGTAGATTAACGACGATACCACCAAAAAAGTTAGAAAAATATAACACCTCGGCTACAAAATTGACAAGTCCTAGTCAAATTTTTTTTTGATTATTTAAATCAACATTTAACATTAATATAACCGTGGCTTAACGTGTATCAAAGTGTTACAAGATTGAGCGTTGCTTTAGCGCGGGTTTAGTCTTTAAAAAGTTTTCATGCGCATATTAAGAGCACTCAGCACGGGCTACGTTGGTCTAAAGTGGCCGGTTATAAAATGTCTAACGCAATATTCACCTCTATTGCCTTTATCATACATGCAAAAACGGTTTCGAATAGGATTTCCTAAAGGGGGTCTACCAGCAAGGGGTTTTGAACCGAAGTCGCATGGCACGTGGGTGCTATGAATAACACCGAGTGCTATTCAGTTGTAGTGCTCTAGAATCAACGAGGAGGTGTCACGGTGGTCCGAATATATGAGTTTCCGCAAAGCCTTTATGTGAAACCCTCGTATCCTTCTTATTCATAATTTTGTAAAGTTTCCTGTTTAAAATGTGAATTAACCTTTAAATCTAGTCCTCGTTTGATTATAATGATAAAGGTTGAATAACAAAATTGTTTCTGGTTAAGTATAAGTTTGACTGGTTTTAATATTAACCAACAATTATATCAAAATTTGCGGATTAGTCTCAAAGCTATTACGCCAAATCCTTAATTCAAAGACTAGTAAAGTTTGTAAAATCCGAAAGCGAAACTTGATTCCCTCAATCGATCCCTAATCGCTAGTCCCAGTCGAAGTTTGTCCTTGTGTTGTTTACCTCGAATTATTGGTTCGAGTCTTCCCTCCCCCTTTGAGGTTGATGAAGTGTAACAGGCGATATAATTACGTTCTAACGTATGTAGTTGATTTACTACGAAGTAGATTTCGTTCAATACACGAACTGCTCACATCGATAGACAAAAATAGTTATTTTTGATCGAAGACTACTGAAAAGTCCTTTTGTCACAGTTAATCGCAAGACTACCACATTAAGGTTCATAATTGGTGAATCAAAAAGTTTCTGCGTGCAATACTTAGATTGAATTATTCAGAGATTAGGTAACGACATTTTTATAAGAAACAATATGTACATAAAGCTGTATTAAAGAGTATTCTCTAGTACAGTTTATAGTCCTAATTCCTATCTCATTAGACTCAGTTAAACAGAACATAAAATAAACACGAAGCGAGATATTTAGTGCACTCATGTAACATGTTCTAGATTTTCGGAATGGCGATGCTACGTCGCAGCCTTTTCCTTTATAAGACTAGTCTCCTTTGTAGCGTTCCGTGTATTAGACTTGACGAAATCGCATTAGCCGTCTTGTTTGTACCGAGCCAAAGCCCCGTGAGCGTATCGTATAGCAGAAGACCGTACTGTCTATGCAAATGTATTCTCTCCCACTAAGTACATTATGGGTCCATAATTTTATCTTTCATCTTTGTTTGCACTATTAAATCCTTTATTATATAGATTATACGCTGGAATAAAATAAAATGGTGTGTAAGATTTAAGTATTTCATATTGATATTTCTTTGTTCTGGTGACGAAAGAACTTGGATGATCGACGACCTTCGTGTATGTCTTAAAATATACATCAATTTATCTTTTAGTTCAATAATTTACTATTCTTCGATGCCCTTTAATTTGAAAGGCAATATTATTAGTAAAATAATCCTGTCTCTTGACCCTGTCTCAACGAGTTTGGCTTCAGAGTATTTATTTCTAGAAATATCTACATTATATTTTTTACAAATTATACCAAACGAAACATAATATTATTTTCAATTTTCTTCGTAAAATATTTCATTTAATAGGTTCTTTTTAGTTTGATTACTCATTGGTTATTATATAAATTAATGTAATTAGACCTTTACAGTACTTTCCAAGAAGTACGCTTTTCTGGTAATTGCTTAAAGACGTTTCAAGGAAAGAGGAAATAGAAAGGTTCAATATGGGACAAGAAAGAGCATAGAGCAGGCTCATGATAAAATAATTAATAAAACTTTAATTTAGCTTACAAAATATTTTATTTCATCTTGGTCAATCTAATATTTTATTATATTAGCGTAACTAAGTATCAAATTCTATTCGGCGTAGTACGTGACTTATTTCAATTCCTTGGTCGGTAAATCACACTAAAGCAAGAAGTTGTGTACAGGATACATTACATCACGACAGGCTGCACTCTACCACCTCCGACCTATGCGTTCCTAGTATTTCAGTTTCTGTTTGAGCACATAATTCATACCACACGCCACAAATAGACATTCGTGCTTTGCAGAGCGTTGCTTGTAACGACCAAGTTATTTATAATGTTGTTCGAAACAATAGAAACACGTTAAAAATAGCAGGGGACTTATCACGAATACTCGTGAGAAAGTTTTCGTAACGTCGACATAATTTTTATTGTATGTGCAGCGCTCCTACTGGGCGTATAGCAACAAATTTCATACAAATTTTGTCGATGACGATAAACTACGAATTCGCTACCGCAACTGGTGATAGACCCTCTAGTAAGAGAAGGAAAAGGTCGTTTGTGAGTTTTCCAGTATCATTAGTGGTGTATTCGATATTACCACAATTTTTGTAATAGTTTTCGGTAACAAAAGCACATAGACATGTTCGGTAAAATATGTTTGTTATGATTTGTTCATTCGTCATTGGATTGTAGTAAGTTTTTTTCAGTTTTTATTAATTTATTTGATTACATTTATGACGAGACAAAATTGTTAAAGTCATCTTTCATACTGTGCTATAATAATTATATCTTTTGTTTTAAAATTACTGGTCTGATAAAATTTTTAGGTCAAGTCGTATCGAGTTCAAGAGCACTTGTTTGTATTAATAATTTTAAGAAAATGTTTATTTATAATGATAGTGGTTTTTAAAATCGCAACATTAGACATTCCATTAATAAAAGGGCCCTGTATTTATTTATATTAATTAAATTAAATTCAGACTCTACATTAAGTAAAATTAATATTTTTAAAATACCTACAAGTAAGTGTTGATTTAATTGTTAATAGCTATTTTATAATTGCCCTGGCAAGGCTTTTAGGCATTTAAGCAGTTGACAGGAGTGGCTTCGCATTACGCGTGCTGCCGGCAGATATCGTCGCCAAAATATTACAGTAAAAAAATTAGCCGAGCTTAATATTTAGAGTTTTTGTTAGCCTTTGTATAACTAAAAAGAAGTGTACGTTATTGTGCTTTCATTAAAAAGTCCTAATTGTATACCGTAGTATAAATTAAAAACCCTTGTTAATGATGAAGAATCAATATGTTTTGAAATTGTAGCTTCGTGTGGTGTCGATGTCACTGAGCCTCCCCTCCTCTGCCATCCCCACCAGACCACACGTACAGTTCCGGGTAGTAGCTCGTGTTACCCATCACAGTGTGCCATTGATCACTGCTAGCCAATGAAAGTTCCAGTATTCTAACGTAAACTGATACAAGTATAATTTTAAATATTTTAATCATGATGTTCTAAGTTATTGCTTTCTAATGTATAATTTATTTGATGTTACACATATAATAGCGTTTGTATTTTTTAACTAAATTACTATGATTATTATTTAACTATATTATAAAATTTGCCAAAGTTCGTTAGCGTTACCAAAAAATCTACAGCTAAAACTACTGATATTATTTTACTTCTTGTATTTCTAAAAGCCGTAGATGAATATAGAATAACACAACTAAAGTACTTGTCAGCGATCAAAGCGTTAATAAAGCAAGCGGAACAATAGGATTTTCTATTCAGCGCTATTTCCCGAATGCGGGTAGCGCGGTATAAATTCGGGAGCGTAACGAGCCTACATTTGACAGTTTTAGTGAATTTTCCACATCGCGAGCCTTGGACAACCGGCGTGTTAAATGTTTGCGCAAATTGATTCCGGGAAAGCCAACGAACGAGTGTATATCGGCCACATAATTTTACGAAGCGCTTTTACGTCGGAACGAAATCGATATGTCCTTTTTTAATGCGACCACAGTTCGCTAAATGCAATATAACAGTTATTTAATAGTCGACTAACGCAGCTGTGTTCTTAACGAATGAACGATTTATGTTAATTTATGTTAATACGCTATTTACTATATTTATGAGACAGCTTCGAGTATCGGTTTTCATTTAGAAAATTACATTTGTTTATTAGCATTAAGTTGATTTTAAATGATTTCAAATCGCTAATTAAAGTGCTAATTCAATGTTTTATTCGAATAACAAATTAGTTTTCAGTTTTAATAATTTGTATGATTTTATAGTCTACGATATACAAACATATCAGAGAGAAGTAAAAATATCAAAACATATTACGTACTAGCTGTTGCTCGCGACTTCTTTCGCGTGATATTAAAAAATGTAGCCTATGTTACCCACAGATAAATTACCTTTCTAACGGTGAAAGAATTTTTAAAATCGGCTCAGTAGTTTTTGAATTATTTCAATACATACAAAAATACAAAAATTCAAAAATACAAATCTTTCCTCTTTTAATATTAGTATAGATTAAGAAAATCTAGGAAGACTAATTTAAAGCCTACTAATTTTACAATACTTATGGACTCCACATCTCAACTAAATTAGTTGAAATATATCATAACAGCGTTTCAAAATATTTCGTTCGTCGGAATAGTTAAAAACAAACTTTAAAGAACTGTTTCTACTCGTGTGGTCTAATAATTGAGGTCAACGCGGACGAGTATTCGATTTAATTAACGACACTATATCTTTAATAACTCGCACTCTGTTGAAATAAAAGAAACGAAGAAATATTTTCATTCCTACGCTTAAAAATTCGTGAGTGTTTGTAAACTTTGATGTTTTGCTTTTAATTTAAATAAATGATGTTGAAATATTTGCATCTCAATGTTTGGGTGGTCTTGGAATATTTATCATGTTAATAAATTGTTCCTAATTAAAGTCCGTTTTATCACAAGTTTTTGTAATTGTATTTATAATAATAGTATCAGGGTTAGACTTAAAGTCAGCTGTAGACGAAAACCAAAGCTGAATGAGGGCCACATCAATTGAAATGGAGAATAAATTAGAAGACTGTGCCCTGAAATAGTTTTTATTTAGGCCTGAACGTTCTGGTTTGCCTATCTCAAAGCTGGCAACACTTTCTATCTCTTAAAAGGTTTGTTTTTATACATGTTTTAAAAATATTACTATACAAGAAAATAGCGGTTATTCAGTTTAATATTTTCAGTAGCCATTTAATTAAATAAAAAGAAATGAGCAAAGTTTTTAGTTATAACGAGAAATATAGCACCCATATGGTTGTATAATTAGTTTATGAAGCTGTATTCTTTCACACTGGCGCTTCGCCAACTGAATTTAAAACCTCGAGAAGTAAACGAAGTTTATATAAAAGTTTTTTTATTATAATGCGGGTCCGCTATTGTTGTGCTGAGAATCGTAAAAATATCAAACGGTTAATGAAACCTTTTTATTATCTTTTTAATTGCTTCTACTCTACAACTATATAGAAATTGTCTTGGGAACACTGTCTTTGTGGGTGTCGTTCTGCCCTAATTAAACATTGTCACACTAACCAACGTCGGTGGAAGGGTATGTATAGCAAAACATACATTATTTTATGTTTGTTACACTAGCGCTTGACCACGATCCTATCTGAAGAAAGTGATGGTGCAGTCGAAAGATCACGTATCTTATATAGGTACACAAGAACTCACGTCTATATGACCCATCATTACAACGTGACCTGTCTCAAATGTTTGAGTATTTGGGAGATCTTCATATATCCATGAATTAAAGTAAAAAGTAAGAATTTAAAACTACGAATAACTTAACAAGATGTTTTTTGTTTTTTAAAGGTGCAATGTGTCACTTATTTCTTTTAAACATAGTTAACAAAGTAGCTAGCAATGTTTGTAATTTCTTGCAATCTGGGCATCCTCAGTGAGCTGTGTTAGAGTAACTTGTATTTAATTAAATTATTTTACACCAGACTTTGTAATTGTGCACTGTTTTGTTTCTTAAATATTTTCATTAACGCTTACAGAGTAGCAGTTTAGCTGACGATGGTATGGGTCAGTTGATGACGTCAGTTACTGTACCAATTTTCGACAGGAGGAATCATACTGTAAGTAGCTTATATGTCATTTTTTATTATGCAACCGTTCGTAACTACATTGAAATTACTGTTATTGTATTGTAAACCAAAGAGTTAATATTTATTTTATTCCAATACTAGCTTTTGTCTGCAACTTCATACACTCGGAATTATAAATAAACTTAATTTGTAACCTATATATTCTTTAAATCCTTTTTGAATATACGTAATAACAAACATCCAACAAAACTTTCGCATTTATAATTTTAGTAAGATATTTATCGTGTAATTTCTAGCGCTATTTTGAGCTAGATAAAAATACCGGAAAACTTATGATGCCTACAAGAAAAGTATTAACATGTGACGTTCAAGGTATCAAGTGACGGCTTATTTTCTAATACCTTCTTGCGACGCGAGGCCTACTTACGGGGATTATTGCTAGACTAGACTACCGAACCTACTTATACTGTTGTACTATTTACTACTAATACTGTTGTATCTAAAGATTTCTGCTTCGGAAACTAGATCATGTTCTGTACAATACAACTGCAAAGCGTATTTGATAGAAAAAGTGATCTCAGGAACTGATATTCTATTTTCTAACCTAATCTAATATTTTCAGCAAAGGGAAGCTAATTTACTTGGAGTTGTTGGAACAGATGTTCCTGTCGATCAAATAAAGAAGCTCGTGCCACCGTATAAGGTACATTTTACTTTGTTTAATGTAACTTAATGGTCAGGTAACCTATTAGATCGGTGATTATAAAAAAATCTCGTTGTTTTATTTCAGTTAGGTGTAAACGGCTACTCTTTTATGGTGGATAACAATGGGCACGTTTTGTACCATCCTGATTTAAGACCTCTGGTATGTTCGTATAAAATTTGTTTATTTATTTTTTATTATTTAGTAATAATTTTATTATTAAATCGTGTTTCTTTTTCTTTACAGCACACAAACGAGGAGGTAATCACAATTATTTAAAGAAATGAATTATGTTATATGAATAAGGAAGTGAAGAAAATTACTAAATAAATATTTCACATTACTTGTAAATATTAATGTTTTCGTGTATGTTTCAGTACACAGAAACTCTCCGTCCATTGTACTCTAGCGTGGATCTCACCGACGTTGAGTTACTGGTCGACTCTGACGAGAACTCCCGCGTCAATCTCACCTCGCTGCTGTTAGATGTAAGATAGTATTAAACAATTTACAAAGATTTAAAAAATATAAAAACTGTTACATCATTACCAGTTTTAATCTTAACGATTTAACAGACTTAGGGCCTGTCCCACCAAATTGTAAATTGTCTGATAACAATCCAACGTGTAAAATCTGTGATGGAAATATCGGATTTTGTTCCCTTATCTGACAGAGACGTCATTTTTAAGCTATCTGAGCCTCTATCAGCTAGTAGTGGGACCCTTGACAGATTTAACGCAAGTTTATTTGCGTCTAAATTTGATTGGTAGTGTTCAGTATGTTTTAAATTGGTTGATTATTATATTTAAATTATTATTTACGTACAGTTACGTCACGACATGATAGAGCAGCGCGAGGGCGAGACGGAGATAGGTGTGAAGGTGCAGTACGCGGGATAATATTAGTATAGTTACACTGTATATTCTGAATACTAGAAATATTTCAAATAAATTATTTATTCATTTATTTTTTATTCTTAGTTGATCTCGCCACCATTCTGAACGAGTTGACTGGCGACTTTTTAGGTGAGTGTGTTTTTATTCTCAGTTAAATTTAGTAAGTAGAAAATAAATTCATCTTTTAAAAGCAATAACTACAAAAGTTATTTTTATATTAAAATTAATTTTAGTGCCATCTAGTGGCAATTGCTCTAAACTCCTGTTCAAAATTCCTGTTAACTTTGAGATGAAAAAGTTGCACGTATTCAATAAGAGATGGCGTTAATTTAAATTTGACGTCACTTAAATAAATAAAATCTAGCTCATAGTTGATTAATACTTACAGATCCCGATGACATATTTAGTGAACTCGAAGCAATATTCGACGGTAAGTATGATTTTAAATATAATAAAAGTCCATAGAAATTAGAAATAAAAAAAAACTGGCTATTATACTAGTTGAAAGGAATTTGTATTTTTATGTACAGTCACAGACATCCGCGGTGTTCAAGAAAAATTGTCTAAGTCGATTGCTGTGTCGATCTATGATAAGTTTCCACTGGAAGTGTCAATGA
>JAOCNA010000006.1:6468626-6480753 GCA_026546675.1 Papilio helenus
ATTGAAATAACTCAAAAACTACTGGGCCGATTTTAAAAATTCTTTCACCGTTAGAAAGATAATTTATCTGTGAGTAAAATAGGCTATATTTTAATTTGACGCGTGCGAAGTCGCGAGCAACAGCTAGTTTATTATAAATCTGTTAAATGCATTTGAACCTTTTTAATTACTGGATGTATTGCAAGATACAAATTTATATAAAAAGCTTGTTTAAGAATTTTTACATTTTCATAACAACTTAGCGTTAACCTTGGTATATAGTGAAATTAAATAAATATCTAGTTAACTAATTAATCTGAGATAAATTGACGGCCAAATGAAATTATCGTAATGACAACTTTGTATTAGTGAAGGTCGTCTGTTATCAATATATGATTGTTATCGCGAATTTTTTTTAATATTGATGATTATCTGATAGCGTGTGTTCATATTTTTGCTAAAATCTTCCGGAGGCCTACCAAACCCAACATCCGTATTTAATCGGTAACTAAAAGTAAGTTCTAAAACAATACCAAAATCTTACTAATATTATAAATGCGAAAGTTTAGATGTATAGCTGTTTATTTGGACATATCTTCTGAACGGTTGCACAGATCTCGATGTTTGGCACACATGTTGTCTGGAACAACACAGACTTCTAATTAAGTATTATAATTCCGCGCAGACGGAGTCGCGGGCGACAGCTACTGTAGATAACGGTAAGAAAAATAAATTCTATAGGCACTATCGATAAGGCTTTACGCTACCTTTTATGTCACTACTGGGTCAAATAAAAAACAAAATTAAAAACCGCAGCTGTGAACTATGAGTAAGTAATGTTTTTAAATGATTCAATTGTTATCAAAGATATCGATTACCCGTCATCGATGAATAATCGAGTAATAAATCTGATACAGAGAAAGTATCACGTACGCCACCCAAAAAAAAAAACAAAACATTCCTTTTTATCTAATCTGTAACATTATAAAAACAATTTAACCAACTCATTGGTTTTATATTTTATACACATAATTGTTAAAGGAACATGTGATGAAAAATTTTATCGTAATCGAAAATTATTGTACGATAAAATGTATAGTGTACTTTCTAGAAATATCTGTTGAAAAATCCAACATTTTCACATCTCTATGCGTTTAATGCGTCGTATTTACATTTGATACTGGATAAAGTTGTCGATAGATGGCGTTACGATTGGTCAAACGGTTTGTTTTAATAATAATAGGAAGTACCTTTTGTTTAACATCTTACAATGCAGATTCATTCGTCATTGCAACAGCCAGGTACTGTTAATAATAAGTCTAAACATCGTGCGGAGAATACAAATGGTAATGCAAATATTTAACAAAAGTGTTCTGCAGTTGTCATACATCATGCAAAACGAGAACTGCTGCGGAAATGTCACTAAAGTGTTGTCACTGAAGCAATCGTGACTTAAAACTTAAGGTCCTTTTCCACTATGCGACATGGAAATAAATCCGATATACTTTGAGAAGAGACATCGGTGCGTGGCGCGTGTTTATTGACGGTCGTCAGACGTCTATATGGAAACTCACCTTTACTTGGAAATACTTGCATAATAACATTACATTTGAACCTTCCCTTTAAAGCCCTGTTTGTCTTAGTTATTTCTACAGCTATTTGAAATCTGGTTCACCGACCAGTGCAAACTGAAATTTCATTCAGTAGCAGGTTGTTGTGTGAACAATGTTAAGAAAGGTCTTTTCAATTTGGGCATATCGCATATGTCGAGTAATTGTGATTTTAAACAGACACAAGGAAATGTTTTGATTTGTAAAGTAAACAAATAGAATCCTTAACTCTGGAATAACGTATTTAAATTAATAAATGGACTACTGAAGACACAATTTATATTAATTAACTTTGTTATTTGAAATGTATTATTTTCTAAGTTTAAAAAACATATATTAACAATTAAACAACACCTTTGTATGGTTGTATTGATAATATTATTGTCGTAAAAGTGATACATTTCTTTAAACATTGCAGTACTTCTAATCACTCTAACCTTGAAATTGTAATTTGACATAGAGTAGTTACTGTTAGTAGCCTTGGAACGTCAAGATTGTCATAGAGTAGTCACAACTGGTCTTCGGCCTTGAGATGGTATTGGGATCGTGTCACTGTCAGCAGATTCGAACCTCGACCCGTTGTCGTGCGATACTTACAAAACGAACCACATGGGGTCTGTTTAATAATATTCAAGGTTACTATCACGTAAAACAAACATATTGGGTAACAAATATTATTTTCTTTACCTATAGATTATAGATGTAATTAATATTTGTATAGATAAAATTCATGTAGGCGTTACACCTAGACAAATTAAAAAATAGTTAAGGATAGCAGAGAAGTTTTGTTTCTTCAAAAAATAAATATTTAATCAAATCTGAAGAAACTATTATTAAAGTGTTAACAAAAATGAATTCAGTTTGTTACGAATAAAATATGGTATACTTTCTTCGTGTCACATTACTTGGTCATCTTTAGCAAGTCAAGGAGCGAATATAAAATTCTATTCCAAGAGGTCATCAATATTCTACGTATATATAGAAAAGATATACGATTGTCTGTCATCTATTAATGTCTATTAACTTATAATTAGCCGTTTTATATTCTAATAGTGTTGTATTTTGTCGGCTATTTAACTAATATGTATTATTTATGTTCATTACAGTTTTGTGTTCATATTTTACTTCTTGCTTGAACAGAAATTCAATTTTTATTTTTTTTTAACGATTTTCTTTGTGTTATGTTTATGTGATTCATGAATAATCTTATAATAGAGCTATTAAGTTAGGGATGTAAATGCTTGGTATAGTTCTAGTTAAACTTAAATTTAATCAAGTAATCTTTTCTCAAGTGAGTACGCAATCCTAAGTGGGTCTCATGTTGAACGATAGTTGTTCCACTCTGTCGGACATCTTTCAAACGATTGACATGTTTGTTTAATTTGATTGTGCTTACAGCGAGCTTTTAGGTCATCGATAAAGGTCAATGATAAAGCTAAGAGTACGTTGTCTACCCACTTTTTACGTGATGTACTAAGGACAAGGCTTTTACATTTGACTATGTTTAAATAAGAGTGTGGGAACATATTTAATTTATTAAACCTATATTGTAACCACTTATGTCGTTCAGTAAATTTTACAGAAAATGCCTTTAACCTTAGAGCGTGCGCACACCTTTGAATAAACTATCGTACAACTATTTAGTCGCGCTTTAATTCTTATGAGCTGATATGGAGGTGCGCACACTAACTACTCGATTTTTAGTTGTGCAACTAAACAGTTGAATTGGCTGCGAAACAATTGACAATCGCACAATAGTTGTGCGACATGTTAGTCAATGGTGTGCGCCCACTCTTAGTAACTATATCAAGAAATCCCCAGAACACAATTAGGTCAGCCCTCCCAGCGGCCATATCTATAGGAATTGTGAAAGCTTTGTCCGTCTGTCGCAAGCCGACCTAACGACCTTTGTGTTTGCTTTGACTATTGTTTATAAATATTACTCGAAGAGAAACCTCCATCATCTAACTAGGATATGTAATGAATAAATTGCGAAGTTAATAAAATCGATGACTTATGGTTTTATGTGGTTTAAGACTTCAATTTCTTTTTGTAGTGATATCCCAAGTTTAATTTTAGGTTTTGAGATTATATAAAGAATAACAAGCCAATATTTAGTTGATTTGAGAATCTTACTTCTTACTAATATTACTGCGACAGTTTAGATGGATGGATGTTTGATAGAATTTTTCGCCTAAACTGCTGAACGGATCTCGATAATATTTGCTGAACACATAGGCTACTTACTTTTGTTTTTGGGTCGGCAGTTAGTTTTTTTTTAAAACAATCATGACTCTTAGATCTTCATTTTATAAACATCCTGTATAATGGTAAACGAATTACTTTGAATCGAACAAAGAAATCCTTTCAATTGAGATAGATCATTAAAAGGTCATCAACCGTATTGAATATATGATATCGAGTTACATTGCCGATTTACTTCGGCTGCGGCGACGCGGCGCGTACCGAGCGTGACGTGGACAGGAAGCCGCGCACTTGACCGTCACGCCCGTCGCTTCTATTACAGGGCTGGCAAAAAACCTTTTCATTTTTAATAAATAAATATAATAATACACAATTACAACAGAAATAGTTCTATAAAGTAAAGTTTCTGTTAAAATGAACCTCAGTATGTTTTACTAAAAAAGAAAATAAAAGTTTATTTTATAAAATATTACCGCATAATTCTGAACCTTTGATCCTAACAAAATAACAAATTGCTATAAAATTAATTTTCGTCGACTCGCCTCATAGTTTACGACACTAAATGCTGCTTTCGAAATGTAAACGTATTGCTTATTAGTAAATATTCATTACCTATCTCACGTTTATTGTGTAACTCATAAACTACCGAATTTTACCTGATGCAAGACAAACAGTAAGGCATTTTAAAGTCTTTTGTTATAGACCTAAACAGTATAACATACTGATAATCTTAGTCGGTTCAAATTTACGATAGTTTACAATATCGCTAGTAGTATAAAATAACGATTGCACCAGTTTTACGATGACAATTGTTTGCATATTTGTGGCAGCCCTACGCGTTGGGGTCAGCGTGCACTAAATGCATTTGGTGACGAATGACGCGTGACGCCCGTAATAGATGTGTGTCACGCCCTTATTTGTAGCATTTATTCTAAAGTCCCAATACAATATCACTTAATTTTAATTGTATTATAAGAGCGGGTGCACACCTCTGACTAAACTATCGCACAACTGCGATTGACAATTGTTTCGCAGCCTATTCAACTGTTTAGTTGCACAATTAAAAATTGAGTAGTGTGCACCTCCATATAAGGTCATAGGAATGAAAGCGCGACTACACAATTGTGCGATAGTTTATTCAAAGTTGTGCGCGTTCTTAGAAGAATTTTCACGTAAGAAGAAAAATGAACAAAACTTATCATTGCCCTAAATTGACACGAATGCATTAAAATGCTGCATATGCATCAGATGGGCACCCACTCTGATATTAACATACAATAAATTGGCCAAAGACAGACGGACCGTCATCCAATTATGTGTTAATTAGCCTCCAGAATAAAACTATTGTGCGATAGGAACAGTTGCTATACTCAGCTTGTGGATTGTTCTGTCATTTGCTCTTTGTTATTATAATACTTTGTGATGGGGTTGAAATAAGTGTGGGCTCAACACTGAATAGTTAATTAGATTAATTAAGGTTATGTCATTAAGAAATTATAACATGTTATTATGCAATACATCTAATATGTCGCAAATAGCGTATTTAAGTCTTAATAAAAGCGTCCGCACACCTTTGAGTCAACTTCACTTTAATGTTTGTTTTTAATGTTTCACTTTATTACCTATGAGCTTATATGAAGTTGTGCACACTACTCGATTTTAGTTGTGCAATCGACAATCTCACAACAGTTGTGCGATAGTTTATTCAAAGCTGTGCGAACGCTCTTAACTTAGTTTAGGCTCCGAGCCCTTCAATGGAGACGTATAACTGATATTTGTGTACGTATACTAAAATATGTTTATACTCATAATGAGATTAGTTGATACTTACAGAAAGTCATGTTAACTACAACGTACATGTACGTTATCATATTTTAGTGTTCCAATAGGTCAGAGTATATTTAAGATTTCTCCGTTGAAGCTCGTTAGTCGTTACAAGGGAGATGTCTTTGACGATACCGGGACGAGATATCAAAACTTTCTTTTTGACAACCAATCACTTGTCAAACAAATGAGTCTTAGTTTGACGTCCATTTGGAGTGGTCAAGTCAATATTTATAGTGCGACAAACCTAACTGACCCGGTAAAAAGGTAATGATACACATGCTTAAAGTGCTACATTTTGAAAGTAATTTTGTCTTATTTTTTATATTCACAAAGGGACTAAGTTACTATTGTAATTTAGTTGCACTTACACCGGGTCATATAAATTTGCCGTTCTATATAATTCTTTTTCCTTAACGCTGAACTAAATATTTCACAGCGGGATCGTTGCTCTGTGGACTACGTACAATGTACGGTTCCTGGAAAGTGTCCTTTTCCTGGCTAGCAGCTAGCTGTGACCTATTTCCAATATTAGGTTAATATTACTACATTGTAAAGTTAAATTTTATTCAATTCAAATATAGATTATATAATCAATTTTTTTTAAATTAATTTTTAAAGATCGGATCACATTTGTATTAATCATGCAAAGTAATTTGTAAACAAATAAGTTAAGTAACATTTGACATTTAAAAATGTAAAAACGTCTTAAATGACATTTTAGACTCTAAATACTATTAACATTTTAATATCAGATACTTACCAGCGCTTAGGAAGGTAAGTGTTTCATCTTCGTTTCAGTATTCCGCCCTTAATGAGAGGTCGTTGTACGCATTTCAAAGTTTTACAACAGTTATCAAACTAGATAACGTGTAGTAAGTGATAAGCAACATCATTCACGAGCACACCAACATTTTACGTAATCTTATAATTACAAATACAAAGTTCGGAAACTGTTTTAGGACGTCTGGAAAAATAAACTAATATTAACTAATGATTTTTATTACATTAACGACTTATTTCTGTAAGTTTTTTAATATAAAGCCCGCTACGTTCAGTTCTCTTTTGACTACACATATCATAAGCGGACTTTAACAGACATTTTTGCAAGACATGACTCCTCAAGAAAAACAAAAGAGTCTTCAAATAATCTGCCTTGAATTTAATTCCCAAACCATATGTAAATGGCAACTTATGACCTGCTCGTAATAATTGATCCATCTCTAGGATTACTCAAGTAAAGGCCTTTTTTGGCCCAAGCTTTAGACTTAGTATTTCGACTAACATCAGGTAATATCGGGTGATTTATGACATTTTCTTGTAGACGTGGTTAATTTTTTTTGTGTCTGTTAAAATAATTGAAATATTTGATCTTACTTGTCAATAGATTGCGTAGCTTTGTGCGAATTAGATTTCTCAGTTTCTGAGCCGGTAGTCATGCTCATCTCACGGCGCTTGTTGCGACGTTCTATCGACATCTGAAAACATTATAAACGGAATATAAATAAATTATATTTAGCTTTCACCTGCTACTCCGTCCGCATGGAATTAAAAACACAAAAGTGTGTAGCCTATCTGTTCCAAACTATCCTCTATAGCAAATTTCATCGAAATCCGTTTAGCCGTTTAGGCTACAAACTCTAACAAACATCCATTCATCTTAACTTTCACATTTATAACTGTGCATATATCTTTATTTTCTTATTTAATCTGTACTAATATTATAAAGAGAGAGACAATGCATTTTTGTATGCATTTATATAACTCAAAAACTACTGGGCTGATTTTAAAAATTTCACTTTTAGAAAGGGAATTTATCTGTGTGTAACATAGGCAATAACATGCATTCTATATTATTTTTTAATTTCACGCAGACGAAGTCGCGAGCAACAGTTAATCTATACTCTATATTAATACTATAAAGACGACATATTTGTATTTTTGTATGTATTGAAATAACTCAAAAACTACTGGAGCGATCTTAAAAAACCATTAGAAAGGTAATTTATCTGTAACATAGGCTACATTTTTTATTTTATTTTTAATTAGACGACGAATTAGTATTACCTTGACGTCATGTTTGAGTCGTGCGTACTTCTCCTTGAGGCAGCGGTACTTGTCCTGCAGCGCGCGGTCGCGCTCGTGCGGCGAGGAGCGCGTGCGCGCCGCCGCCACGCGCTCGCCCGCCAGCCGCGCGCGCACCTCCTCCACGTGGCACGCGTGCTGCGCGCGCAGCCTCTCCACCTGTGCAGGAAAACACATTCAAACCATACAGAAGACAAACACCTATATTCCAGGGGTGGCCTTTATGTATGAATATACCATGTTTTATAAAATGTTTAACGCGAAAATGGCCGACAAACGAAAAGATGACGATATCAGACGAGTTGCAGGAGTAACATGGAGTATAGCTCGAGATAGAAACGAATGGAAAAGGTTGGAGGAGGTCTATGTCGATTGGCAAACAGATCTACAACAAATAAAAAAGAACTAAATACTAGAGTAATAAAGTAACTGTATAATAACGATTAAATGTATAAAAATATGTTCAATAACTTTATAAGAGGATCTGAATTAAAGGCTATTTTATTTAACATAGGCTATATTTTTTAATAAATAATGAATTTTAGCTCCCGAAACTACAACAAGTAACCCAATCGTGGTAAAAGCTATCTTACGACGATTATATTTATAAAAACCACTACAGTTTAAAATTATAAATATATATCACATTCACATTTTGTACAAATAACATTTTTTACTTCAGAATTACTAAATTTTTTAAACCAACACAAAAATACTCGTGGAAATATATGCCAACTTTACACAAGAAACTTTTACAACTAAAAAATAAACCAATATAAATACAAAAATATACCTCAGCTCGATAGTCATGTCTTAGTTCAGTAATTCTTGTTGTGTGTTCTTCTCGCAGAGTTTCTATAGTAGCTCTGTTCTCTTCTATCATCCGCGTTCTCTCTCTGTTCAGATTCATTTGTAACTGTTCTCTCACTTCACAGAGAGCTCGTTCATTATCTAAAAAAAAAAAAAAACCTAAGTTTAAAAAACACTTTAACTATGTAAATAGTATTGTCAAGTAACTTATTGGAATTGTCATTAGATCCTTGTCGTATTGTAGTTTTCTTAACTTGTGTTTCATCTATATTATTATAAAAAAAAGAAACATACAGACGAATTGAGAACCTCCTCCTTTTTTGAAGTCGGTTAAAAAGGAAACATTTTTTGTATTTTTGTATGTATTGACAATTTAATTCAAAAAATAGTGTATCTTTTATATGTATTGACAAAATTCAAAAAATATTGGGACGATACCAAAAATTCTTTCACCATTAAAAAGCTATATGATAAAGGCTACATTTTACTAACTTTTAATTCCACGCGGACGAAGTCTCGAGCAACAACTAGTTAAAAATAACATAAGGAGGTTTTCATATTTTATGATAATGCGACCAGGCCACACAAGATTATTACTAGCTGTTAAATTAAAAAATATAGCCTATGTTACTCACAGATAAATTACCTTACTAAAGGTGAAATAGTAATTCTTTTTTTTTTAAGTAAGGAAGGAATGTTTTCAATACATACCAATTTCCAAACTTTCAGTTTCATCGGATAATTTAATCTTATATTCTTCCCGCAGCCGCGCCATGTTGTCTGCGTGTTGTCTCTCCGCTGACGTCACTTCATTCTGATGTCGCTTCTCTAACTCTTTGAGTGCATCTTCTAACATTTGCTCGTGATTACGTTCAGCTGAAGATAACGCCTGGAAATACACCAAAGAGATCCAAAAAATAAATAGAATAAGCATTGTTCACTTCACTTGAAACATTTTCACATCTCACTAGCGCTACCTGGTGTCCGATACTCAAAATCACAATTGACACAATTTAACATTGAGATATTACCGTACAAATAAGTTACCGGTGGAAAAATTTTGCTCCCTCTGTCTAGTCTATATCTTTCTTTAATATCTTTGACACCAAAATACTGAATTAATACACTAAAGTACAAAATTAAAAAAGGTATCGTTACTGAAGAAGAGCATGTTAAATGACAACAAAGGCCTTTGCCATTGGCTAACAATTACCGTTACCATGGAAACCTTGCTTCTTTGCTCCTATTGGTTTATAGTTTTTGTCTCTTTCTCGTGTGATAGTTGTTTCTTCGTCCCTTAAATTCAATAGCGTGGAAATAGCCTATAGTCTATAGCCTGCGCGTAAATGTAGGATTTTCTATTCAAAGAAGATTTATTCAAAAATATGCTGTGATTGATGACATCCTACGTATATGTAGTGTGTTTTTACGCTAAGTGAAATAAAAAAAACATAAAAGAATAACTTGAAATTAAAGATAAATGCTGTTCAGCTATTTACGTGAGTTACTAATTTTCTTAAAATTCTTAAAAGAAGAATTTTACCTCTTCCATGTCCTTTTTATGTCGATCTGCCTGTTCGTTAAGTCTTACTCTCTTTTCAGTCAAAAACTTCTGTTCCCCTTCCTTTATCTCTTCTTGTAACTCTGCTCTCATTTTCTTCTCTTTAGCGGACCACTCCATTCTTATTATCTCCAACTCTTTTTGCATTGATAACTCCAATCTTCTCCTTTCATCGTTTTTATTTCTCTCGATAAAATCTCTCGTACCCATATCAGGTACTAAGGGAGATTTAATCGGTTTAGGGAAACTTTCTTCTTGAGTTTCAAATTGATACACAACAACCACATTATCTGAACTACTTTTCCCTTGGGATATGATAACTCCGTCTAATCTAGGACTTGTTTTACCTAGATTTACAGCATCGGATGATTTATTACTTGCATTCAATTTTAAAGGTTTAAAAGTAGAAAGCGGTGATAAAGTCTTGCTAAAATCTAACCTAGGTCTATCAGAACCTAAACTGGGTGTAGGAGATAATTTAATTTGAGTTTTCATATCTTTTGGTATATCAATGCTGTTAGACCTTGGTGTTGTTTTAACGTCTTCTCTATTGGATGATTTTCTAGAATCTTCCGAATCGGAATGCGTGAATTTAGATTGTTTAGACAGGAAATCTAATTTAGGTACTTTTATTTGTGGGATTGGCATGTCTGAAATTCTCTGAGGTCTCATCGGACTTGGCTCTGCAGATTTGGAATGATTTTGTACTGATTCCTCGCTTTCTTTGGGACTTTTTTCATTATCGATATCAAGTTTATCTTTGTTTTGACTTTCGTGGCTTTCGTTCGAATCGTCTAGATCATTAAGATCGATATTCGCGAATTCTCTATCAGGAGAATCGATTGATGTTTCTGAATCTATACTTTCCATTAGATTTATGGATATTTTATTCTTCTGTGGTATCATAGGTGATCTGTGGAGACATTTTAACACAATTTTATAAACAGTTAGAACTTACGAAACAGTGCAAAATTTGCTTAAAAAGGTTCATTTCAATAAAAAACATATGAGGCATAGTTTACACTTCATTTATCTATTGATAGATCCTCAAAATTACATGTCAATATAAATAATTGCCAATAAACATAATATTTATTGTGTGTTAGTTTGTATAGCTTTTATTGTAATTTTTTTTACCATTTCAACTTACCTCGGTCTACCCTCCTTATCAGAAGCAGGTTCCTCAATACTGACAGGAGTGGAATCCCCATCTCTGCGGACCAGATCGGATATCTTCTGGAAGTTCTTTTGGAATAAATCCGGTTTAATGTAATCTGACGGTGATGGTTTCAAAATACGTCTTCTTGGTGATTTTTCTCGCATATCTCCATCTGTAAATACAATTATTTCAAAACTATATGAATCTGCTAAGTTACTATAGTCTGTTATTGATTGGTTAATATTGGACCTTTGAGAAAAAAACTTAATTTGTGTTCTTAGAACTATTTCATTTAAACTATTTTCATTCCAAATTTCATCCTAATAATTCAGGCAAAACATCCATACATCCATCCAAACTTTCACATAGTAATAGTAGAACAGTTACGATATTTTACAATTCATACAGAACACAGAACACAGAACTTACCAAATGAATCTTTATCCGAGGTACTTTTAGGTTCTCTTGGACTTTCTGTAATATGTGGTCTCGGTGGCAAAGGAGGTCTGGCTACTAAAGGTGATAGATGAACAGAATTCAATAAAGGCACAGGGGTTGGACTTGGTGACACAGGTACTGGAGAGGAGGGCATGACAGGGGAAGGGACAATAGGTGATGAAGGGATGATAGGTGATAAGGGTCCAAGAGTTGATGGTATGGAAACAGGAGGAGCACTTATTATGGAACTCTGTCCTTCATTTTGATCTGATGAACTGTTAGATCCCGGACTAACGGTAGGTTCTGGAACATTTTCTAATTTGAATCTGGAAATGATATTAAAATTACATCATAAAAAGCCTATGTGTTCTTCCAGACTTAACAATGTCGAGTAAACGCTCCCGCAGTGTCGTAGCGTCGCAGTGACGCAGTGTCGCAGTGTCGTAGTGTCGTAGT
>JAOCNA010000006.1:7153011-7164197 GCA_026546675.1 Papilio helenus
GGCCCAGTAGTTTTTGAGTTATTTCAATACATACAAAAATACAAATCTTTCCTCTTTATAATATTAGTATAGATAAAAATGACATAATTTGATTATTTAGCAGTTTTGTAACATTTGTATCTTATAGCAGATAGACAGAACATTATATTTTCGTTACTTTAATATGAAACGTAACAGTTCTCAGTACTCCGTATCCGCACGGAATTCCATTTCCATTCTTGCGAATGTGGAAGCACGCCAAATTAGCTCGAGTATTTTTTAATCAAAAAACTTATTAACTTTCCTGTTGAAAAAGAATGCTTCTAGTGAATGCTGAATTTACAATAATTAAAGCGTCTGAACCAAAAGGCAAGGCCTGCTTATTGTAAAGTTTTCGGTAATACAATATAAAATTAAATAAATCTATATTTAACGTACAAAAGATAAGAAACATTTCAATGTATATGAGTATTTGGATAAATATTCAAGAAATAAAACATTTACTTTCAAATAACGAAGTCTTTTTACTTTTGAGATTGTTAATTAAAAACTACAAAAGCGGTATTAAAATCATGGCACATCACTAGACAGACAAAGTACCCTGGCATCTCAACGACACAAAAGCTATAGTGCGGGAGCAAAAAAATAAGGGTTTTGTAAAGTACTTGAGATGTGGCCGACAGAATTAGTGGGCGAGATGGGTATCTATGTTAATCGGTGTACTTAATTGTCTGTGCGTGGAAATTGCTGACAGGTCGCCATCCAGCTCGTAATCTTCGACCTTATTCTGTTATTTACACACAAAAGTAGGTGAATGTGCTAATTCCTTTCAATAAAATTGGGCCAAACTGGGATAAGAGGTACAAAAAGGTCGAAAGTATTCTGAGAACGAAGATTGGAAGTTTTAGTTAAACAAAAGGAGGAACAGAATACATGGAGATTGTTGGTCATCAAACAATTGATGGAAATATTGACCTACAACACACATTTCATGTTAAAACAAAAAGAACCAAACAATCCGAATAAACACAAAAGATTTTTAAAAAACATTTCAACCCAACAGTTTTTATCCGCGCTTCAGTTTTGTGGCAATCGAACGAGTTGTACAAGAGTTGCAAATGGGTCAAATGGTTCGGTACAAGAACCAAAAAAGCGAATACCTCAATGTGAATTGAAAACTGCCAACGACACGACAGTGCCGATCGACACCGCAAATTACGTAATTTCAGCCAACAATAATTCATTTTAATAACAAGACGTACAATACAATATTGTATGGTACAAAGTATAAACTAAGACGATTTATTAATAAATAAAAATAGTGAAACAATTTGAAGAGACTACTAAATAGTGGCAAAATAACATAAATGTAATATCGAAAGAAACATTACAAATTTAAAACAGAAAACTTCAATTTAAAATCTAATCAATACAATAATCCGAGGATAATAAATATACAATAAAGGATGCAATAAAAAACGTTTGACTAAAACATGAAGGAGTTCTTAAATATAATTAAAATAAGTACATAACAATATAGATATTTATTATAACATATTTTCTCTCAACACTTAAACCGTAGTCAAAACCAAAAATCGACACAGCGTCGGCGGCAACAAAAGCAAATTCCGTTATTTCCCACGGGCTGTGAAATTCTTTCCAATTGTCGGGCTGTTCGCACATCGCCGACAACTTTACCTTACAAATATCACATCACGCACAACATAACAACTTTTATATCAATAAACTTGTGGCGTTATACCTGGCACGTATATCTCGATGGCGCATGTGAGTGGTAGAGGAAGAAAGAAATGTCATTAGGTTACAAGACAAGCGAGTAAGATGTCGTATGTAAAATAAAGGCTTATTAACATATATGTCTTTAAACTGTTTCATATTCTTACATAAGTAAACTAAATATTTTAAACGATAAACGAAATCTCTAACATTATTTACTCAAACATTTTACATGATCTTATTCTGTCAATAATGCTCCTTAAGTTAGATTCCAAGGCTCTAAAGTAAGATACTCGTTCCTATATATTTCAAGATTGTAATAGCAATCACTAAAGTCAGTTCAAAAGCAATACATTTTCAGACCCAATAGAAACTAGAAAGCAAAAAACAGTCCCAAAAGACAGCACATTTTAGATTACTCTCATCTCGTCTCCGTAGAGTTTTTCTCAACGAATTCTCTATAAACTTTCGTCGCGTTCCGCTCGACCCGACACCATTGCCCTACATACAAGCGTGAACTATAAAATTTGGCGCATAAATCTAGGAGAGTGCTGAACCAATGGAACCTCTATAGAATACATTAGACAACGTCTGAGAAATCGATAGGAACTTCACGTTGCACTGATGAAACACTTGGTTAAAACAGTATTAAATACAATATTAATACTCTCAATAAAATAATAGTACCGTTACAGCCTAAAGCTGTTTACCAAGATGCAACGTGAATCGTAAACAAAACGATGCAAGTGAAATTCTTAAATACACAACCGTCTATTTCTATGGCTCATATATTTTGATAGACAGTTATGACTTTAGTAGAAGTTATTGCTTATTATAAAATGTTTTATAAAGTTGTAGGTTTTTATAGTACAAGATGTTTAGAATTACGCAAAAAAACAACTTTTGACATAAAATGAGGAAGCCAGCTAATAAACCAATATTTATAGATAGTAAAAATAAATATAAAGAATGTACAACAGTATTGGAAAAGAATTTACATTTTAATAAACAAGAAAGCTTGAATCAAACAAGGAAGCGTGACGTGTAGTCCCGGAATACAAGCGTGCGACGGCTGGAAGCGACAGGAGCTCCGGAATCCGGACAGTCGTGGATCCGGAACAGCTATAGATCCCGGACGGGAAACAACGCCTCCGAGCCTTTGACAGGAAACATCTATTGGGAGCCCTTTTCACAATTGTTCGACGGTTTGTCCGGCATTGCGAGAGGACAGGTAATTCCCGATCCGGCAATGATAAGGGATTGAGACATTGATCTATCGACACTTCTAGTTTATGTTACGTCTTTGTTTGTTTGAATAAAAATATAACTGTATTACCACAAAAAATACAGACAGATTAGTTAAACACTTGTTTTTACTCTTTGGCCGATGCTTATTGATACTATGAACGTCAATGTGGTTGTGTGTTTCACCATAATTATGTATCACCACACTGTTTTCGGTATAAGTACTTATTGGTCATGATCAGATTACCTAAGCCTAAGCTACGCAGGTTGCAATAACCATGTCGCTAGTTTACGGTATAAAAGATTGCCGTATGTTTGATAAAGTACTAAAATGTATTTGAAACATTATCTAAGATTTTATGGTAAGGCCCTAAATGTATAGTATGTTAGTGATTTTCTGTTATAGAATTAGATTAAATAAAAATAAGACGAAAGAGATTTTTGGTAAAGATGTTACGGTAATGGCAACATATTCATTGATTTAATGGTCATTTCTTTAAGGGGACTTCATAAAAACATGAAATATACAACTGTTTTAGTTCCATTGCTAAATGTAATATGAAATTGAATGTAGAATATTAAACAGTTACATCTAAACAACAGAGTAATGGCGGAGTGAAGGAACTCAACAGTGATAAGGTTATCAGTGGGGTCAGACGCGCAGGATGCGATAATGTGCGCAGGGATATTGTTACTGAGGTTTGTTGTAAACTAGTCATTCATTTGTTATTCATTTAGATTTACTACATACAATGTAACAAAAACAACAAAAGAAACAAAACAATCTAAACATCCCTCAAGGATTGAATATGATGTGACAAATTAAATAAAAAAGGACAATTGTAGGATAAAGCAAAGTACATAATTAAAATTTAAAAAAATATTATATTTTTATTGCTGTCACAAAAAATGAGAAACAGTTTCTTATGAGCTAAGTCAAAATTTTAAATCGACAACAATAGGCTGTAGGCTCAGCATGGACCATATGACCTAAGTCATGCAGAGCAGCTGGTTTTCAGATTGTCCCGGAGGGCAACGATGCGACAGTTCAGAGGTGCCCATCATGCAGCAGTAAAAGAAAAAACAATAATGATTGCAATGAGTTATATAAAGGAAAACAGTGCTAGCATTAAGAAGAAAAACAAAAACGCGAAGGATCCAAATTTGAAGATTTTACAATTAAAGGTACATCTTCAATTTCCTAGATAAGACAATGAAAGAAATGAAGCCCAGTCCAACTTTACAGCACTATAAACATAGATAAAGGTAACAAAGTTAAAAAGGATATGTTAATACGCCATATAAAACGATATCGATGTAGTTTTATATCAAAACAGAGTCCAATGAACCGTAAGCTGGTAGCGGCCCAGTTACTGGAAACGGCTGAAATGTATCAAAATAAACATTCGCAGCGCTTCGACACCGGACGCAAATAGATTGCTTTTAACACTACTGCATAGTAACCTAGAAAAAAATATTATTTATCGTTTGAAACGCTAAAAGCAACTATATCAAACCAGATCAGCATACCGTTCGTACAGTGTATAGCGATTCTCGTTCATGGATTAAGTCGGGAGACGCCAGTAGCTGGCACACTTGCATGCAAGCTACTGGCACAATAGTAATGGTATATCAGTGCTTTGCTGTTTGCTTTGTGCTTTGATTTTGTTAAAGCTACGGGCATGTAAGTTGGGGAGTGGACGATTAGGTATAAAGCTTGACAAAGCAACATCTCATATCTCTTAATCTTAATTCGCCAATACCTGGCACATTGCATCAAATGGAATGCCAGTTACTATTCTATTATAATAACATGTGTATTTCCGCCTTTACGTACATTTTCTAAATGTTAGATATTGTCTTCCATTGCATTCTAATCTATTTCCTTCTCTCCTATTTCAGTGTTACAAGCATTTTATTTACAACTATCAATGAAAATAAACAATTATAAAATCCAGTTACAACTTTCACGAACACTCTTGTCTCTAAAATCACAGATCGTCGATCTCAAAGTAATTGTACAAGAGCGAACAAATGGTCAAGGTATTTGAAAGATCGTTCGGACGTCGGCATCGGTCGGCGGGCGTCCAGCGGCTAAACGATTGTGACAAATTGGCGAACGAGCGAACAAGCGCCGGGGCTATGATGGATCGGGTGGGCGCGGGCGGGGTGACAGGTGACAAAGTCTACTGCCTCCGCACTACATCCGACACTGAATATATATCAAACGTGTCAGCTATTTGCTTTAAAAGTTCTCCTTAGTAATAAGATTTTGAAGGAAGACTTCATTAGCTTTATGACGAATAGATTATTAACCTTTTAGGCATGTCATCACTAAGAAATATCGCATTCTCTCATTAAGCAGTATTTTAAAAAGGGGTGAATATAACATATTTGGGCTCCAAGTTCGAAGTTTCCGCTCTCAATATACGTAGTTTCTAATCCGATCTAACTCATATGCATCTCAGCGTCGGCCACCTCGATCTCAGTCCGCCAGCGCCGCGGCGATATATCAGACCTACCACCGATTTGCATCGCGCAGAACTAACAAATTGCCGGCCAGTCTATCCGAGTAGACCGTTACTTATGCACGGTTACTGTAACGACCACGCGATGACTGGCCAATGAAACTTAGAGGCTACGATTTAAATCAAACTTAAGTAAAGAGTGTATTTATAATTCACTGACCTTTATCTTAGTACAGGGGAATGATATGATGTTGAAAAAATTGGTTTTCAACCAAATAGGGTAAAAGTAAAAATACACTATTATTTCAATGGACAGTCTTATTTGTTTTTAAAAATAAATGACTAAATTTTCTTGCCCGTCTTTATACAACACCATAAACAAATCCACAGCTGTAAAAGGCGCGTTGAAAGATAAATAGGTCTGAATGTAACGAATACATTCGGGGAAGCGGACCGACTGCGGTTTGTCAACTCGACTAAAATTTGCATCCGTTTAACCTCCGACTCAGTCTGCGGTACTTCGGAGCCAACAACCGAACAGGATTGTTGACAGTCGTATTGGAAAAAGGACAAACTGGACATATTCATAGATTTATTTTTAATGTCATTCAAAACCAATATAAAGGAATTGCTATTTAAAAAAAAGAATGAAAAAGACAAACACAGTTTTGTTAATTTTGCCAGATTAGAAACTAAAGGATATTAAGTCTCTATCCTCGAATTTACACTGCCCAAATACACCTGCTAAAACAAACTGTACTTCTTTATTGTCAAAGAGGAAAATCGTATTGATCCCTAACTCAATACAATCAAACACATTTAAATCTATATCCGTGAGAATTGCATGAAATTAAAACAAACCCATCACTAATATGCTATACATTAATCAATCGAAACTATAACACGTCCTCACCCGGACTTCGGTCAACAAAACATTGGCTTTTCCAAAGCACCTGGCTATTTGCGATGCTCAATCAAGTGATGTTTCTAAGCAACTCATGAATACGTTAATATCTACGCAATAGAAGATAAATAAACATTAAAACATGGCATAGAGTTACAAGAAATGGGTGTAGAACCCAAGCTGTTTATACATGACAACGTATTAAGATTCGTTGTTATTAAGTAAATGTGTTTACTATTAAGAAATACTTTATCAATTTTCATACAATCACTATAAGGGTCCGATGAGGGTCCGGGTGCGAAAAACAGAGAATACTTTTTCAAATAAAATTGATCTCTATACGAGTGAAACATGGTTTAATTTTTCGTATCAATAGCAGCGTAAAAACACGCTAAAAGTAAAATTAAACGTTGTTTCAATTGCAAAGATCCAGTTTAGTTAAAAAAATATGCACTGATCTCCGCTCAGGTTTGTCTGAACGGATCTTTAGGGGTCATATTCTCTTGACTGTACAGATATATTAAAACACAAAAGGATATTAAATATTCAGAATAGATTTGCACGTGCTAACTACAAACACCTCAAATAGCATGATTTATACATAAATCTATCCTTACATCTATGTTTGGAATCAACAAAAACTTTAAAATTGTAAAATCAAAGCCGAGTGCCACTCTAAGTGCGTTGTTTGCATTCGAATTGATACGAAAAATGTAAATCAGTGTTTTTGTGAGCTGCAAAACTTCTGAACACGTTATTAAACTTTGCTGTCCGGTGCATTTTAATTTGCTCTTCCATTTTTAACGTTAACTTCGAGCACGTGTAGAATACATCACACCTGATTTTTTGCACAGTTAAATACGTATTATTATGAACAGATACAAAGAGTTACAAACAATCACAGTTAGACAAACTAAATATAATTAGTTATTCAAGATTTCTGAAATACGGTAAACGACCAAACATTAAAGCATGTGCATCGCCATAGGATAGTGGAAGTCAGCTGCCCCCCTAGAGAATCTAAAATTGTAACATAAATATTTCTGTTATCTGCCCCTTAGACCTAGCCTAGATGATCAGCTGACGCCTATGCATCGAAGATTGCCACAATTAAGTCCCTTAAATTGAAAGTAAGATTCTTATAGCAACATTACGGTGTTACAATGTCTAAGACAAGGGTTATATCCCAATATTGGCGAACAACTAAGAAAAGTGTCAAGTCGACAAGGGCGTATTAATAACTGTAAGAGAGTCATCAATTGCGCGGAGTTTACCTTGTAACAGCGGGCTGTGTTACCATACGTAACATATGGCCCACAAGAGTAATAACTCTACGTTCTCCCGGTCGTATTTCAAACTGACGTATCGCCGGGCGAATGTTGCGGCCGAGGAAAAAAGGGCCCTTGCTCCTTCGTCCGATGCTCTATGTCATATTCGAAGCGACGTAACAGATATAAGGAACTTTATGGATTCTCAAATGTTCGTTAGCTACATATGTACCGATCATTGTCACCCTAACACGTATGTATGTGTGTAACTATAAAATGTTTTCAACCTAATAGCATCGTGATGACTAAATGACATTAATCAAAGTGGGTAGGAAATAAACGTCTTCGACTGTACATTTATAACTTGTTAGATAGAGTTAACATTTAAGCACACATAATACAGAAGTAAAGATTCATTTGACTATTTAGACTTCATCGCTAAATGTGTGTATTTATTTAGTAAATCACCTAAATAGTTGAAAGTCTTTCCCCTTCCCTACGGATGCCGTAACTCACTATTGCATCATTAATCTTTTTCGTCTTTCGTATTTATCGTTTCAACACTACATCCACGGAATACCTCATTAAATTCTACACAAGACATTACTATTCTAATGACATTCATAATAGACTAGCTGTCTCCCGCGACAAAAGTAAGTAGACTTGGTGTTCTTCTAGACTATCCTGTACATCTAAGACAACTTTTATCGACATCAATTCAGCCGTTTAGGCTACAAACTCTAACAAACATCCATCCATCCACTCAAACTTTCGCATTTATAATATTAGTAAGATTACGATTTAATATTCTTATTATCATTAAAATTAATTGATAAAAGGTATTTAACAGAAATTTTTCGTTTTAAATGTTCATTACACTCTTGTACGAAGTTAGCATTTTCGAACAGATTCTTTACGAGTATGTCACTACTTGTTAACCTAAAAGGTCAGAAGCTTGTTAACACACCCCTGAGGTTAGACCCCGTATGTCACAGGTAACTGGATAGTGACACAAGCAGTAGACAGATGGCGCAGGAAGCGGCTGCGATGTAAGGTCCCTAAATTAAAATTAATTAATACTTAGCCCTTTAGTAACAACGCTACATTCGAAAATTAATAATTATAAGTAGTAATAAAACAAGTATATCTATTCGAAGGAAATATAAAACACATAACAGCAAATAATATTTTGTCAACTTTTACTTACGGATGTTCTGCAAGGTACTCTTCCATACATCTCTATCAGCCGTCATATCCGAATTCACTCCCTTCTGCATAACCTCTTGAATAGGAATAAAAATCAGCACCAAAGGAATGTAACATTTTTAATTATTGACTTGGATATTGTAAAATTACTAATCACAAGTACAAAACAAAATAAACGTCCGTATTCCTCTGTAACTACAATAATGAAAACAGAGCGAAATGTATTATTTTCCTACCTACCTATTTTATTGATGAATTCTTAATTTAAAGCTATTAACATTTTTTTCCTAGATCAAGATGAAACAATTTATTTTTCTAAGGTGTAATAAGAATTGCAAATTAACGCTGAGGGCTAATTTCGGTAGAGAAACATTACAGGGATAGGTTGAATAGTCGACCTTTGTCGACTATGAGCTGGGGTCAGACTGATAAATGATCGACTTAAGGGTGCTCACACACACTGCAGCGAGTTTTTTTTTTTCTTTAATTACTTCTATTTCTATTTATGTTACTAGTCTTACTAAATTTTACTATTTTTAATGCGAAAGTTTAGATAGATGGATACATATTTGTTAGAGTTTGTAGCCTAAATTGCTGAACAGATCTCGATGAAATTTAGCAACGATATAGAGTACAGCCTGGAAGAACAAATAGGATACTTACTATTGTTGTCTTTGATTCCACGCGGACGAAGTCGCGGCCGAAAGCTAGTTAATACAATAAAATAAGCCAACAAAGGTTACAGAGTAATATTGGTATCGTTCAGTACGTTAAAATACTTAACTATTCGCGTTATTTAATGTTTTGAGGTATGGAAGGAATAGGTCTAGAATAGTAATATACTCGTACTATAAACACTATGCATTCCGAACATTTCTAGTTACAACCACAAGACCTGAGGGCAAAGACTCGCTACATCCAGCACCTCTGACCTTACGGTATCAGACCATTACAAGTTGTACTTCATACTCACAAACGGACAAACTGTATCGCTTCTATGTCACCGATCGATTGTGAAATTAGCCAATTTATTATGTGACTAAGCTATTATCGCCTTAACATGTTAAATTTTAAGGCAGAATGAAAGAATTTAATAGGTTAATAACTGTGCATAGTTATACAAATATTGGTTTTTGTTTGAAATGTTTTTTTTACACAGTTTGACATCATCGTATACAAAGGAACAGTTAAAATTGCCGTCAATTTGTCTAGTGACTAGTAAGATTTGATACCGATGAAATTCACTATTTATCAGTGACATACATAAAGAAACAGAACCGAACAATACGTTCCCCGCGGCTTTGTACAATACAATCCAATAATGCAATAACGGAGACTTTATCCGAAATTGATACCTATAAAGTACTGAAGGTGGTACTTTAGAATTGAGAATCGTATGAAACACGATTCCGTATTATCGATAAAACATCAAGCGATTTTAGACAAACGTTGTACGGAATTTGTACAAAACATTGACGAGAATTGCTTGAACAGTATATCACTGTAAGAGCGTTTCGCTCTTTTTACCGCTGAGCAAATCTCAGAACTATATCGTGTACGATCACGAGCGACATAAATAAAAGAGATTTTGAGAATACTAGATATTAAATTAAACCAATTTAGACCTTAACGCGCAACAACATGACTGATATTACAAAACTGTGCGCATGCGCATAGAAAAAGCAATAACTAATACACGGGGAATGAGACAAGAACATTATAGAGTTGCAAAATTAGGTACTCCTTTATTCGATATTCTCTCTAGACTCGTTATATGCAAATCAGTAACACAGACCTGCTCATATATTTCTCGATACTAAATCTCCATACATACAACACTAGCCAGCATAAATCTACACAAGATAAATGGCGCAAACGCATTGTTACCTGCGTCAGTCAGAGCGGGATAGACGATGTCCTCTCTCCGTTTCAACTTTACCGTTAAAAATCATTAAAAAATGGCGGCCGAAAGTGGCTTTTTATTTCGACAGCAAGATCTTTGTAAAGATTGAGCCCGGGAACAGTACAATAGAACACATTTTACGGTGTGGCTATTAATCAAGTATAAACAATTACTTATAACACAGTATCTACGATCTATAGAAAACTATTAACCTGGTCAGGAGTAATCTGACTAAAGACTACGTACTTTAGCCCTTTGAGATCGAAGCTCGAGATAAAACCGCAACTTATAACGGTCAAATTCTGAGTTCATTCTTCAGAATCTTTACACTATACTATCAAAGTTGATAGTATGGTGTAAATATTCTTATAGACATATATTCTAAAGCGAGAAACAGAAGATAGATGCGCTCGAGATGTGGTGCTGGAGAAGAATGCTGAGGATACCTTGGACTGCATTCCGAACTAACCAGTCAA
>JAOCNA010000006.1:7347351-7360345 GCA_026546675.1 Papilio helenus
TCCATCGTCAAATTCACTGTCTCTTCCCATCCTTTCCTTATAAGAAAAGGGTGGTAAGAGAAAGAGACTTTAATTATACTAAGCTCTAGGCTTGTGCTAGGATATGGTTCACGACAATAGTCGAATGGCGGGATTCGTACCGTCGACTGCAAGATCGGTAGTCCGTACCCTAAACCATTAGGCTATTGGCGCTTAGGGGCTTTTAAAAAAGAAGTTTACAGAAATGACCGCTAATATAGATTTAATTAATTTTAAATGTCACCAAATTATGTCAGTTGTTGAAAAATTAATAAACAAGAAAACGGTTAGTAAACAGTGAAACATCGAATGTTCCGCCAATGGTAGGCCTAATGCGATTCGCTACAAACACTGCACCGTCCGCCAGCGCCACGCAGCGGATCGCATTGGAAATTGCATCTAAGGCATAAATGGTGTTAGTTACCGGCGTTCACTTCATTATTGTGATGTGGTCCAAGTAACTAGCGATCGCACACTATTTTTATAACACAAGGTGAAAAACTAGTTAGCGACTTAATAAAACTAAAATAGTGAAATGACGTATAAATATCAGATGAGATGATGTATACCTTACCAAATCCATTTCCCCTTTCCATTCTTTCCTTGTTAGAAAAGAGTTAGGAGGGGAATATAATAAGAATTTCCCGCCGGTACAATAGGCTGCCCGTTAGCCGTTAGAATAAATTGCTCCAACAAGTTACCTCTTACGCAGAGTTAATTAAACATTATTATGGACGTTATAACGATCATTATACAGTAATATGTAATTTACGTGCAAAGGTTACTGAATGGTCAAGCAGAAAAAGTTTGCAACGCGGTAAATTGTGATAAGTGACGGCACCTTTTTTCCATTCCACTGCGCATGGGCCTAAACTGTAATAATTTATCTTTATAAATGTAGTAACCCAAGCAGTACACAATTAGTTTTTAAAGTTATTTTATCTTAAAAAATATAGAAAACGTAATAATGAAACAATTGCGTATAGTATGATTTACAACATCTGAAGTCATACAGAAGCAAAATAGCACCTTGGTTTCAAAAATTACTTTTTTTGTTTTTATTACTAATACACTAGCACTTTGTCGAGATTCCACCTGATGTTGTCTCATAATTAAGGTATCTTTCTTTCTTTAAAGTAAATAAAAATTAAATTGTAGTATTTTCAATAAAGACCCATTTCTTATCACTTGGACCACACGTTAGTATAAACGTGCACGCACTCCCCTCCATTATTGCGATTTGCGTCAACACCCACTCATTAAGTTGACTGTAGATCCCCCCATTTCCCCCTCTAGTCTGGTAAACGGGGAGGCGTAGCGAAGTGGGAAGTGCGGTGTCACATTTAAGGTTGTATGGTTCATATCTAATGAGGCTTAGGTATTTTACAGTTTAATTGGACGTTAGAGCACGTTCAGACGACAGCTTATAAACCTGTAATGAATAACAAGGCAACTTTTATGACTTATTATTATTTAATAATTAATTTACTGTACTGAAATGTTTCTGTACTTGTCCATGTACTTTCAGAATTAAGCTATTAAGACGTAAATAGTTAATATGGTATACAATGTATATTTGAATTAAGTTATTAAAAAATCGATGTTTTTCGACCAATCCTTTTGTAATAATTTTAGTTTATAAAAAGAAAAAGCATAAATGTAACGACATTTAATGAGCATTATTACAACTTCAAAAAATGTTACTAATATTATGAATGCGAAAGTTTGGATAGATGGATGGATATTTGTTAGAATTTGTAGCCTTAAAATGCTGAACGGATCTCGATGAAAGGCATAGATGTAGAGTATGCTCTACATCTATGGTCATCTATATCAGACTATGGTCTGTAAGAACACATAGGATTTTATTTTTTAATTTGACTCGGCTGGAGTCGCGGAAACTAGTAGATAATATTGTACACTTGCCGTTATAAGGTTTGTTGAATTTAGATAAAGTGTCAAACGTGATTTAAAAACAAGCCCTACAACATTATTGTTATTTTTAATTAATAATGCAGTTATTTTTAATTTCGTTATTTATTAGAACTAGGGTAGAAATAGCCACTGACCTTTCATTAAAATGTGTTGATATTAACAATAGAAGAAACATTAACAAAGACCAGTTTTACTTCGTAAGTAATTTGATAGTTTTTGCGGCAAACATTTATTCATTATAATGAATTATTTAAACAAAATGGAAGACCTTTACCAACTTTGTAGCTGGTAATGAGGTGAATTCATGTGCTAACATTAATTAACAACTGAAAAGTTTTTCTGATATTATTTATGAAATTATAAGGTGTCATAATGAGAGAGATTACTCTGTCGTTAGCAAGGGCGGATCCAGCTTTAGCGCCAGGGGGGGTCACATAGTCGTGGTCAAGTCAAGTTTTGATAACAATAGATACAAGTAAAAATGGTCCATCTAAGTCCTGCAACCAGCTCAGGGGAGGGTCATAACCCCCATGACCCAACCCTGGATCCGCCTTTGGCTCCACCCTACGGGTGTAGGATAAGGTAGGGGAGATGAAACATACATACCTTGAATTGCATTCCTGTTGTAGTAGTCTTTGAATTTATTTTCACAGTTTTGAACCTGTCTCATAAAGTCATAAGCATCCCTGAGCCGTAGCACACATGATTCACAAATTGCATATGTCATATCATGTAATGGTCCCGGAACAGAATCTATCTGAAAATATAAACAGATAGCTGTTGCTCGCGACTTCGTCGTGTAAAAACAAGGTATATGTTACTCACAGATAAATTACCTTTCTAATGATGAAGTAATTTTTGAAATCGGCCCAGTAGTTTTTGTGTTATTTCAATACATACAAAAACACCAATATAATCTTTTTTTAAAGATGATCGTGTAATTTTGTATTTGTATAATACATTCAAAGTTGGATTAATCGTCATTATAAAGTGAAATATACTTACAACGATTTGAAAACATGCTTTTAACATGTTTGCATAGATTTCTGTTATCCCATTTAGTTCGCGCGGTTTCGACAAATTCTCAAAAACACCTTCTATGGGAAAGAAACTGTTGGTCCGACCCCACATAATGTAGGAATTATACATAAATAAGAAGAATTTGTACCAATATTTGGTAATTATATTTTCTTTAAAGAAGAAGAAATGATGTAACTAATATGATATAAGTAAAAGAAAATATTTATGAAGTCAACTGCAGGCCATACTTGTTTTGTATAGAAGTAACTTTAATAGCCGTTTTTAAGCTTTCGTAAAAGAAAAAAAAAAAAATTACCGCTAAATACATATTTAATTACTAGTTAATCTACTGTCCCCTGTTGTTATGTACATAAGAAACTTGTAGATAGGTTTAAATAAAAGTGGTTTAAAAATTTTATTTGGTAGTGGATGATGTATTATGCTTTGTTCAAATGAAGTAAATGTTCATGAGATTTAACTTTATAATTTTTATTGTAGCTTATATATGACTGTTAGCCATTCAATCAATGATGAAAGAAAGATATAAAACACAAAAATAAAAGTAAATGTTGCAGTGTTACTGTTCCTTATTCTCTATCTCTTTCTTTCTTTGGGTTGCAAGAAAAATTTAATAGATGGGTAATAAATTATTAAAAATTGAGAGATTTGTAGAAAAAGTATACGCTATTGTTAACGTATGTTGTATAGGATATAGAATGAAAACGAATGGTAAGCTGCGATTTCGTCATGTTGCGACGGACGCCGAAAACAGCTGTTTGGGTTTTGACCGATCCATCAAAGGTAGTAGTCGGCGCGACGGCCTCGCTTACCCACACACAACTGCAACTTACTTGCACAGAATTCGCCAGAAACAGCCGAAACTGCTGCCGTTTGGAACTTCACCAGCATATGATATGGTCATGTCGAAGAACTTAACAACTATGAATTTATTATTTATTAAAACACACACGGTTTGTTGGCGCGGACTTGAAAGGAAACACACGCGGAGAAATAAATACGTTTTAGAAAGTATTAAAGTTTATTGTCGTTAATTGCGAAGAGAAGCGAATAGAAGTTATAATAAAGTTGCACTGCTATTTAGTTACATTATGGTAATGTTTAAGCACTCGGCTTCCCCCGATTATTGTAATGCATAAAGCGATGGGCGCACGAAAGCACCATCCACAAAAGAGTGGCAACTGTGACTGTGCTGTGACTGGCACTTGCGTGTATGTTGTCCAAGTAACTCGTTGTTTACCGATGCGTGTAACGCTACGCGACGCAGACGCAGGCACTTGGCAGGTTCTATAGCACCGCACCCCTGTGCATTCCATCACCGCTGAAGCTAGATGGCGCTGTTAACAATTTCTAGAGTAGAAGTTAATCAAGTGAAATTAAACATTAATAAAATTACATTATTTAATTATAAACAGAGATGTTAAGACACAATGCAAGTAAAACAGAAACAATTACATCTGTAGGATAAAGTGAAAATGTAAAACTTAACCAATTTAATCAGTAGCAGTAGATCTAGAAGACGTAGGGCCACGCGCCATTCTTCCTTCCTCTTAACATATTGTTAATTCATTAATATTTGCTTTCTGTATGTCGTAATAATCGCATTTGTGCCTCGTGCTCTCTTTTTATTAATCTTCATCCCTTTTTATAAAACTTTGTTTATCGATTTTACTAGACACTAGAGCTAGAGGCATTAATTTTTAAAGAAAACGACTGCTAAAATTAAGAACATTGTAACTGTTCCTACTATCTACTATCTACCGCATTTACTCGTGTGCCGAGTTTATGTAGTTTCCAATATTTCTTCACTTCAAGTGTAGGATATTAGATGTTAATCAGTATTTTACTTCAACATTATCACTGACATACCCCAAACTCTAATTCACATAAAACAAATGATTGACAACAAACTTTTAATTAAAGACTTTTCTTTTTAAATTTAAAATAACCGAACAGAACACAGGTTATCTTACCGGAATTGACGTGTACAGTGACATACAACGAAAACCACAGTTTCGTTAACCAAATCAGACAAGTTTGTGTGGTTCAGTTGTTAAAAACAGTACATTTAGTTATTTAAATTATACTTAAAAACCTACAATTTTTCTACCTTATGTTGGATATATTTTTTAAAATAACATTAGTCTGATTAATAGGTCTTTGCTTGGAAATGACAGCTTTTGTTTCGTTCCAACTGAGAACTGTATGTTGGTATTTCTGACAGTTACATCTATTCCTATTATTAGTTTTAATAGTCACCACCGCCACCAACCGCAACCATCAGCGCTAAAATGGCGAAAATCAGATAGGCACAAATTACTACGCTCTATAGCCCGTCTACGAGTATTAAAGTTTTTTGTACTGGTAACTCTGTTTTTAATAGGAGTGAACCCGATTACGGCGCCTTACTCTGCCGCGCGACCAACGCTGTCGGCCGACAGAAGAAACCATGTGTCTTTCAAATTGTACCAGCAGGTAACTTATTAACAATTAAAAACGTGCAGAAACAACTGGGTAGTCTCGCTTTCATTCCTGTGAGCTTTTAGGTACACACTACTCGATTTTTAGTTGTGCAACTAAACAGTTGAATTGGCTGGGAAACAATCGACAATCGCACAACAGTTGTGCTATAGTTTAGTCAAAGGTGTACGCCAGCTCAAACAGGACGCAAAGGCATGCAGGAGACTTAGCCCGCCAAGGTATTTGAAAAGCGGAATACCTTCCAAGTTGTTTAGAATTTGGTTCATGTCCTGTCTGTATAATTCAATCATGAAGTCTACATCTAGTTTTATGACGTTTTAATTAAAAATACCAGCATAAATATAGATATAGGACGTGGGCATTTCATTCTATTTAAATAAATACAATTATCGTACACGCATATAATTGATATACGTGTGAGAATAATCAGTTTACAAACGTAAATGGGAATCCATTTACGACAGCTTACTTTTGTTGCCATTTTGTATCATTTATTTTTAATCTTTAAGATTTTTGCTCTGGAACGTCACCTCTGACATGTCAACTGTTGGCAATAATAATATAAAAGTAGATAGTAATGTAGTATTTAATTTCGTTTTTAATTTTCCCTATATTACATTATATAAAACAACGTTTGTAGTTTGACGTCTGTGTTCCAAAAATACTGGGTGATTTTGATTTTATGAAACTTTGATTTCTGTTGCAAGGAGAAAAGGCAAGGTTAAAAATTTTTTTTTAGTTTACAAGTCTTATATAAAAAAATAATTTACCTAACATCAATGACTTCATTTAACTATGAAATAAATCCACATCTTATGTAACAGATCCATAATATTTTATTGATCCCATAAATATAGAAATGAATCCATCCAAAGCCAGTATAACTAGCTAGTATGTACGTTATTTATATAAAGTTCGTTATCAAACCGTCAAATACGAGTTAATTGACTTTCAGTTTTATAATACACTGACGTAGAGTATAAACTGAATTTTTATTTATTACATATTGAAGTTATTATCAGCAAAACGGGAAAATCCAAGTTCAGTGACGTAGCCACTGACATGAGGAAACCAACGTACGTTTGTTAGTTTGCGTTGATTCGTCGGGGTTGTGACAATCTATCCAGTTTATAAATAATTTTAATAATTATAAATACAGTGCAATTAAATGTGATCGCAATGATGCTGTCCACACCACATCACACGGTCTTGCGCCAAAACTGGAAGAAACGTTACGTAGATAGAAGTGAGTACTCTTATAGTTTAGCAGTGAGATTTTCGACTCATTTTGTTTGAAAAATTAACAGTTTTTGGACAAGTGTGTGAAGAGAAAATTCAAGTTGTCTGTGGAGTCCATTTCTATTTAATAGTTTCCGTTATTCGACTCCCTTTATCTGCATCGTTTATTAACCTCTGTTCTTAATCTGTGGTAAGGCGTTTCTCAGATAGGAAGAACACATAGACTAGTTACGTTTGTTTTTTTTTATTCCACGCAGACGACGTCGCGGTCGGAAGTTGGATTGTTATATTTATAATAACGATATAATATTGAAATATATAAACAGTACTTGATGAGCTTTTAACTAAATATAATAGGCGTTAAATCGAAAATTTGTAACAAAAGGCTTGATAGAACAAAAGCTTCTCTTGTGAAGCCACGCTACTCGACACACAATATAAATTCAAGGCGCGTCCCTCGCGGTGAGTTAACTACGACGAAGCAACGGTGAACACGATCGGTGCCGTCTACCTATGACGAATTAATATGAAAGATGATAATAAATCAATCATACATTAAATTTAATTATTTTCAAAGAGTAAATGCATAGGTGTATGGAAATTAAAAGTAAAAAAGAAATAATAAAAATATTACGTTTTAGTTTCACGAACGAAGATTCGTCTATGAAATAATCATTAAAATTTAGTTGATAATAATGTTATCTAGAAATGAAAACCGTTTATATGAAGCAACGGGCGTCCGTTAAATTTATAGCTTTGTTTATTACATAAACGAGAAAATCGTTGGAGCGGATGACCACGCATTTAATTGACACGGGTCATTTATTATTTGGCATTTATTTGAAAACTAAGATATTATTTAATAAATATAATAAAGTAATTTAACGACAGTAAAAACTAGCATTATTAATCATTTAGTTATGAAAATTGATTGTATTCTTTGTATGAAATCGTCATTTTAAATGTCAAAAAATATTGTAATGTTTATTCGTTGAATTCTGAGGAAAGTTTGGAACAATTAATTGTGTGATTTCGATGTTACACTTATGTTCACGTGACCGTATAATTAAGCATTGTCAGTGAAAGTTGTCCATTACTAGAACTGTGGATTTACCGTATCGAATTTTAACTACTGGAGCGTGATAGAGACGCGATGGAATTGGTTTAGAATCCGATTAAAGTAATGAAGCCAACGGTCATTAGGTACACGCGCCACAAGGCCAATGATTCATAAACATAAAACAAGACAAATCTAACAAGTATAGATCATATATAAGTTTTTAAATAAAATATATTTCGGCATCTTGTAGCTTTATCAGTTGTGACTTACGTGTTTCAATATTTTAAGCTAATGAAGAACGTGATTAAAAGTAACATGCTATGAAATTTAGCTTACCTCTTATTAGAAATTCATAGACAATTAAAAAATAAAAAAGATGTAATCATAAAAGAGAGACGTTCATTATTATAATTATTACAAGCAATGTTAGTATTCGCTTTCTTATAATTCGACGTAACGAAGCCGCACTTTATTCAGTGAGGTACGCTCGCAGTGCGCGGTGAACACATGCGCGGGCGCATCCGGTCCCCGCAGTATAGCCGCAGCGCCTTCGACACTACTTACACTTCCACGAACCATCATAATTATGTTCAATAATAATTTTAAATATCTTTGTTTATTATAAAAATGAATTTGAGTGAAAGTTCAAAGTGTTTTGTTTTTGCGTAATATGTGATAGAAAATGAATGTCATTTTTGTGAAGTGATTTTTTAATAACAATGGTCGAATTTGCCCTTGAAAATGTATGGTATATTTTGTTTATTAATTACGCATTGTTGTGATGTTAAGGGTTGGAGAACATTGAAATTATAAAGATTTATAGTATGCATTCTTTTAGACATGTTTTATCAAACTTCTACAAGATTTATCATAAAATTAAATAGTACTCTTCTATGATCAGGTGCTTAAGCTTAGTTAACTTATCATGCTATTGTTGTTTATTTAAAAAGGTATGGTAATGATGAGGTAGAGTCACTGAAGGTATTTTTAATTCGTGTCAAATTGTACAAAACTCAGTGTACTGCAGATTAATGAAAACTTTCACCTTTAAATCTAATTTGCTAGTTAGTTAAAAAGTAGCTAATTGTTTACGTCATAATTGTCGTTGCCTTGTACAGCTGCCATTTCTTCGTCTGTTCTTGCCGGCAATTGTTGCCAATGGCCCATTGTTTATTCGATTCCCACAAAACATTGTTGTAACAGTACTTATGTTCGTTGTAACGTTTCTTTCGCGTTCCATTTTCTTCCGCGATAAATTGACAGGTTCGAAATCAGCAGGGACTTGATTTCTATTCGCATAATATAATAAGAAAACTCTTCTAATCTTAACTTAACCGACATACGTAACAATAATTTAACAAATGATGGTGTTGCTTACAGAATCAGCAAGCTGGCACATCGGGCGACTTCCGACAGTATCACGATCAAAACTATAGCTACGCAATGCATCAAAATCAAAACCAAGGCGCTGTTGCGCGGAACATACAAAACTACGACTCTCCCAAACCGCCTATACCTGCCAAAAACTATGGAACCAAAGCCGATCTGCAAAACAATTCACATCACATCACTGTTACGGTCGAAACCGGCAAAGATAATACAAGAGACGCGCCAAAGAGCACAAAATCCGTAAGCAAGACATATCACACGTTAAAAGACATGATATCCAGTAGGTTTAAAGGCAAAGAAAGCAATGACAACGAAAAGACTGAAGAACCGAGCCTCAACAACATTGAGGAAAGGAAAAGACCAGAGCCGGAACAAGTGACGCCGAGAGAAACGCCCACGAGGAAGGTGGAGCAAGGGATTTACGGAAGACCCATGCCTCAAGCGAGACCAGACATGCAGTATTCACACGGGATGGCCAATAACATGGCTTACCCAAGCCCCTCGCCACACAGGTGAGATATATTTAAACATAATTTCTTTTAATAATTGACATCACGTTTTAGACTTAAAAGAATATTTTATGCATTGTAATAATTAAGTTTTAAAATATCCTTTTGTCGCTTTTCAGACAAATGATGCAGCAGCAACAAATAGTCCAGCAGCAAATGTTACTAAACCATCAAGCGAGATCTCAGGAGATGTTATCGTCGACGCCTCACTCGCGCCCGCAGGCGCTGGGCGCTGACGCCCTGTACCAGCAGTATGGACCACCAGGGAGAAGAAGTGCCGTTTACCAGAGAGATATGGACGTTAGATCAATGGCTAACTTCACGTCATTGAAATCAGGCCCACAAAATCAGGTACTTATTACAGCTAAATAATTGTAAGTTCCTGTATTCGGCACAACGCAACAAAGAGGATTTAGTCAAGATAAAGTCTGTTGACAAAGTCAATAAATGCAAATCTAAGAGTACACATCGCTTAAGAAATATTAATTCCTAATTATCTAAGAAACAAATTTGCTACAAAATATCGTTGCGAGCCGGTTTTGCAACTCAAAGGGACGACTAAATATAGGTCTGTTTACAAGCCACCGTCCGAAGGCCTGTTTGAAAATTACTGCAATAATTTGAATGCAACACCTTTCTTACTTGGCCCCGTCCTATTCTCACCAGTCACCGGCCTCCGCACAAAGCACAATCGTTCCCAACAATTAAACATTTCTTCCCACGGAATGTGCCGCAATTATATTAACAAGTACTTGTTTCTTCGTGACTTTAAACATCTCTCAAATAGATTTTATGTCTTTGGGAAAGCTGATTTATTTATTAGATCATTGTTAACTTTAATGAAAGCAACGCATTAGTAACTCGAAAAGTTTAAGCAAGACTAATTGACTTGATAACTACTAACTGCTGACAAATTATTGCGTTTTAGTATTTGTTCGTAATTTTTCTTACATTACAATTCCAGTTCGACAATTCACATTCAAGACCAGACTTAAGAAGTCCACAACAGTTGGAGAGAGAAATTATAAGACAAAGAGGTTTAGTAGAAGGGAGACGAGCCGCGTCCCACCCTCATCTTCTTGATGAACCACCTCAGCGACCTGAAGTAAATACTCCTCAAATCCACGAGAGATCCAGACGAAATTCACATGGTAATCTTTTAGATGGATTACCCGTTGAGAATAGCCCTCAAAGGAATACGACAGAAGAAAGAGAATCCGATGACGGTGGATTTAGACTACGTTTGGCAGCTCAGGGTAGATCAAGTTTTGAAGAACGGATTCGTACAAGCGGTAGATCAATAGAATCGCACAGACAAGAACGACTACAAGAAAACATTTATAGACGGACGCCTGAAAGCCACAGAGAATCTCGACGAACTCCAGACTCTTTAGGAAATAGACATAAAGAAGAAACAAATAATCATCAGGGACCTGATAGAAATGATGAAAGTGCAAGTCAAAAGTCTGCAGACAGCGTTTATAACTCCAGTGGGAAAGCCGAAGCGTATCATCCTCAGCCATCGTCTTCTAGACATACGCCTAATAGGATAGAAGACCTGAAAGCACATGGGAAGAAAGGGGCAAATGGATCAGGAGCTAGTTCAGGTATCTCATCTGGATTTTCCCTAAAAATTTAAATTAAATGAGTTATTTTCTACGCACAATTGATTTTTATATTCGAGTTTGAAAAGCTATTTTCAAACATTTTCAGATTACGACAAGAACGGTGGTCAATCGTCTAACGTGGATTCAGGTCGAGGCAGTGTCGCGTATTCCAGTGGACGGCGACCTGAGGCCAGTCCTCATGATACGTCTGCAGATTCTGACCCTGTTGCACATCCGAGGAATCAACCACAACCTGGAACAAGTCAGCAGCAAACTGTACCAAGTAAGTCTGTTATTAGTAAAGACGATAAAATGTTATATTCAAAATTATGAAGTTAATTTTACGAAAAATCATGAATTAATATCAATCCTGTCTCTCACATTCCCAGATGGTGAGAATGAGTGGGCGGATCTAGTGGAATGTGAACTTCGTCAAATCCTGGAGCCTAAGCTATCAGCGCTGCGCCTGGACTCGTCCGCGAGCTCGGACGGCTCGGTGACGCCACCTCTGCCGCCGCTTTCACCTTCCTCTGACTTACACAAGAGAAATAGGTACAATATAAAATATTCAATAGAGCCATAGGAATTAAAAAATTATGTATTGAATGTATCAAAATAGTGGAAATCAAATACTAAAATCTTACAATTCCAGTCTCCCAGGTCGATCATCCGAGTATCCGGAGGAGCGGCGCCGCGGGCGCGAGTCCCCGCGCTGGCACGGACACAAGAAACACTCTTCTAAACGAGACCATCATTATAAGAAACATTGTAAGAAAACCCAATTTATAGAATGATACTTATCATCTCTTCTTTTCTATGTATATTATAGTTTTTAATTGAATACCTTTTTTCCAGTGTTCGGTTTGGACACGACGGACGTGACGTCAACGACGACGCGCAGCTTGGATCTGTCGTCGCTGTTGGGCGCGCGCTCCGACAGCGACGCGTCCGGCGGCGACGCGCGCACCATCCGCCGGCAGCTGCGCGGCCTCGAGAACATGTACGCGGAGGTGCTGCAGCTGCTGGGCGTGCGCCGCCCCGCGCCCGCGCACGCCCCCCACGCCCCGCACACGCCCGCCTGGGACGCCAGGTACGTACTGAACACTAACAGCGTGCACACCTTTGACTCAACTATATCACAACTGATGTGCGATTGTCGATTGTCGATTGTTTCGCAGCGAATTCAACTGTTTAGTTACACAACTAAAAATCGAGTATTGTGCGCACCGCCATGTAAGCTCACAGGAATCAAAGCGAGTAAACAGTTATGCGATAGTCAATAGGCTAGGTTCAGCTTTTTTACCACTACTGAAATTGTGCACTGCTGGCTTTATAATATACTTCAAAGAGCCGCCTAGCTCGCTGGACTGAGAGGGACGCCACAGGTCTGTAGATCTGATAGTCTCACGTATCCCCATTTGGTTCTCTACACTCACAACAAGGTAGCACTGATGACACATCTACACTGAGGAACACAAGCACTGTCGTACTCAAACCGACACTAAATCTATGTTTTTAAAACACAGGCTGTCATCAAAGCGACGTTATGGCAGCATGTCGTCGCTACCGTCGAGCTCGGTGAGCAGCCGCCCGGTGCGCGACAAGCGGCGCAGCTCCAACGACCACAGGAAGAAGCACGACAATCTTCTGCTCGAATCCCATTTTCATTACATTTTTTCCTAATTACAGTAATTTTTTTAATTTTTGATGTAGAAATC
>JAOCNA010000006.1:7403422-7414738 GCA_026546675.1 Papilio helenus
CCAATGCAAATTCCCCAGGATACTCCCTCGATACGCCATCTACGGTAACAAATTCCTCTTTCACCTTCGGTAAGCACATATGTTGTATAAGATTTGTTTCTAACTTGCTAAGAGGAAGTGGCTTTTGTTATTAACTTCAGTGAAGAGTTTTAGCTTCAGACTTCTCGCCGCAACGTCTGCTTATCGGCTTAGCGCATAAAACTATTTATCATACCACTTCTTAACTAAAATTTATAGCGCAACATTGACAACTAGCTGTTGACGTGAAGAATGGATAGGAATTATAAAAACGTAGAATAGATAAATTCAAAAAGATATTTTAACACAGAGTATAAAAGCAGTGAGTGACAAAAGAAACGCAATGCGTATTTATAATTAGGAATGAAATGACAATACAAGATGGTGTCCCTGAACTTCCTTTGAAGTTTTTAATTGGTCCTTCTTAAGTACAAAAGAAAATTATTTATGGAAGAAACCTTATAGTAGACAACAAACACGAACATAATTTAAAATGTCGCATTCTTCCTTGAAAGGAAGGTCAACAGGAGTGTAAAACGCCTTAAACATTTTCTATGTTTTGTCACGGTTCTAAGACTATACAGTATGTTTTTAAAAAAACTTTCACAAGAGTAAGAACGAAGGAACAAATGACTATCATTACTCTTATATAGTCTTTAAGCAGCAATCCTTGACCCTGCATTGTCTTACATCAAACAGTAGACGTGCTATACGCGGAAATAATACATTAACTTTTCAAACGGCACTGTACGTGGAACTCTTGAAAAGACTTTCATCTCTTTGCATCTCTACGTAAATACTCCATTCACTTATACATAATATGCAAAGATTCAAAAGGAAACAGAAACCCGTGCGCTTTTTAACACAAAGAATAACGAGATTGATATAATACAAACGAGATAAAATAGTGCAACTAAAACTAAAAATGTTTACTGGCTTCTAAACGTTGTCTTTTTTTAATACTCTTTTGCATTTTCCACTAGCGCGGCCACAATTATTGTACAACATGATGTCTAAATCGCATGACGCTTGTCTTATAAAAAAACTATTACTTAATCGGTTTCTAAAGAAAAAAATAACTTTCCTAGTTTTAAAGTGTTAAGTTCACAGTTCAAATGAAAACCACTGAACTGTCGAGTCAATGCTGAGACTCTCAGAACTACATAAGAGATGGCCTATTTACAACTTTACGTCGACCACTTAACATAAGGCTAAGATGAATCATTAATACTTACAATTAAAAGTCATAAAATTAAAATAATTACACGTCAAATATTCGTACAGAGATCGTCACGACACGAGATGTGACGCTGAAGGTCACTGGCGACAAGTGACGGGTACTGATTGACTACTGACGGGCTGTGTCAACATCGCGTCAGCGACCTTGCGCCGTCTGTCAATATAATCTTATTGTACAAAAGGATGTTTTAGTTACATAGAAATGATGCTATACACATCTAATTGCAAAACTTTCAGCAGTATGTGGTCATTTCGTATCAGCTTTAATGAGAGAATGCATTAAGGTAATGTTTAAATAACTATTAAAGAACTCTGAGTGTGGCGGTAGATATCTTAATAAAATTTTTAAATACCATTCCTGCAACGAGGTCTTAGCTAGACCCCCTTTGGCGTATTCTCTACAATGATAATTTTCAAATAAAAATACGTACTTGGTAATTTTTTAGGACTGGTTAAATACTTAAAATTATAAATAAACAGGAGATGTCTTTGGACCTATTATAACGTGATATGGCAATACTATAAAATGAATAGCCTTGGCAAGTCTACGTGTGTTTTACTCGTATATTGACATATTTTTAGTGATGATTTCATTGCACGAGTAAACCTTAGATTTACTATTCGATTCGACTTCGTTTGCAATCAATTTGCAGTTCTGACCTCACTGAGATGATATCTAATAGTTTAATTACTAACAAGGTGTACAAACTCAGTCTTCGAATCCACAATATTATTACTTTAACCAAAGAAAATTACCTATCGGTACCTAAAGAAGATATGGCTATATAACTTTTTTGCAAGTACAAACAAGGAAACTTATTGTACAGTCAGGTCGGAAAACATATCCAAAATTAAATGAACAATTTGCATTTTAATTATTTACAATCGTAAAAATTCATTGTCAACGATAAAAATTGATTACAGCAATAAGTATTCATTGACGCAACTGAGCAAGCTGAACAAAAAGGCGGTTTGTTTGCCTCCGTCGCGGACAATTGCGTAACGCACCAAACTAAACCGTGTCATATTCGACTCTGCTTATGTGTCAAATCTACAACACTACTGCGCATGCGAAACCAACACACAATGTAAAATAAACCAAATGTGTCTAAATGTAGAGCTCAAATTGCAATAATAGAAGGTAGGGAAATTTTCAACCTCTCTAAAGAATCCTTTGCGCATGTCCTAAGCTCACCACAGAGTCCCAAGATCCATCCAATTCAGTTATCTTACGTGGAACGTGTAAGGTCGATTTCGCATTTCCCCAATTGGGGGTGTCACAGTGATGTTTTAACAGCTGGTTTTCCCAATTGATAATTCAGTTTGCAGTCTAGATCGTCCGGTTTACCTGTGTTTTTAGTGTTTAAAAGTGTTAATTGGTGTTTTAAAGTGTCAACTGACTACAGATTGTTGAAGCTGTGCTATGGTTGGGTAGGATCACTGACCGGTGAACGACCTCTTGTTTTGCACGCATGTAAAGATGCATGTGTTTTCAATAAAATCGATTAGGTGTCAATTCAACAGGCTTTCGTTAACCTCTACTGTACTGTAGTTTATCATTATTTAAACATTTTGCGTTTTATCAATAGGTTACGGTAGAATAGGTTCACAAAGATATTATTAAGATTAGATTGGTCTTTCTGTTCTTTCCTAAATCCTTTAATTGTCTGTTTCATTTTTAATTACCGAGAGAATTATTTGTACTGAAGTAAATATTGTTATCCCTTTTATCAACTTTCCAAAACCATAGAACAGGCAAACAGTTTAATAAATCAATTATTTCACGTAAACTACGAACCACGCCTTAACGTTAAATGACAAATCTAAAAGACTACATATAAGAGAAAGAAGCTGATTGTGGACTAAGGCACATAAAATACAGACGTCTTCATTAATATTCTTGACGACAAGTTCTTAACGTATCGGTTGTTTAAGACATTCGCGAATTATGTGTACAATTTTGATGTAAAGATGTGTATTGTTTGAAATTTAAGTTTATTACCCCATATTTACGTTGTCTGTTAGTTTGGCAATTTGAAGGTTGTTGTTGGCCAAGGCATTCATGAGATTCTTTTAATTATCTTGTGACCAAGGTGACCTATTGTTTTACAAATTAGAAGATTTTGTTTAAATGAAAAGCAAAGGACAAAGTGATCTTAACAAATATAAATGCCGAATTGGGATGTATGATTGTTTACCACGTAACTCTATAACCACTAAACGGATTTTATTGTAGTTCAGAATAGGTAGATTACGTCTGGCCGCATAGGTTTCTCTTAGTTTTAAATTCCACGGGTGAAGTCGCGGGCGACAGCTAGTTAGCTAGTTATTCAATGTTCTTACTAGTATTGCTATAATCTCTTAGATTAGGTCATGCTATAAAAAATATAACTATATGATATTTTATCGTGACGTCATCCTAAGCAATATTGTCTCTATATGTAAACTGTACATAATTGTGTACATTTGTATGCGATTGTCCTCTACTTGTATCACAACTAACAACGTCATAGGGTTTTCAAAGCCAGTTTATTTGTAAACACGTAGTTCATTACATGTATCCGATGTTATGTTGTTATAGAAGGGGTAAACGAACAACGCGTCGTCTCAAATTATTTAATTCGCGCCCCTGGACATCCGTAATACCTGAGAAAACGCAGGTGTTGCCGCTCTTTAAGGGAGTTTTACACTCTTTTCTTTAATTGCTAAGTCGTAATTGTTTGGAAATACTGGTGAGAATAGAGACCAAAACGCGGATGTCCCAGATAAAAGATACGCGAAAACCTCGCCGTTGTGGAATGCCATCGAGTTGATAACGATGAAACGAACGATTTGCCTTCGTCTAGATATTCAGGTTTCTTCCAAAACCAATAAACATAACTTAATATTCCCTTCAGATTTTGTTCAATTCTAAACGGCTGTTCAAATTACACGGTAATTGTGGACAGGACACGACCTCTACGACATTGGGCATGGTACATACATATGGACAATGAGTTATTCATGTGCGACTGTGCATACCAAGCAGTCTTGTGACGCGCGGCTTGTACCTGCAGGTAAACGTCCGGTGTCAACTACGGTCAGGGACATCTGACACTTTTACATTTTCTCTCTTCTATAAATAACTTTGTGGGCTTAACCTCGTCAGCTCAAATATGTCACTACTAAGAGCACATAATTAGATGTTTTTATATACCTATAATATCCCGTTAATTGTCTAAGCAACTTTAACCACAGATATTACAATTTTATACTCAAAACTGGTTATACGGACATTAGAAAAAATGGCAGCATTTAGTTTTAATAATCGATAGTTCTTCCAACTGATACAATGTTGTTTAGCTAACACTTTAATCTTTTTTTATATTTTAAATGTCTCTATGTATGTAGTTGTATTAATAGTTTACTTTTTAATACATTCCAAAGAATAAAAACGACGATTTTATAACTGTCTAGTAATACTAGTTTAACCTAGAGTTTGAAGCAATGCAAGCAGCGAAAGGGTTCGCAAACTGGTTTGCGATAGCAGCGCCACGGTGGCGGGGATTCCGCGCATTACCGATTTGAAGGAAGGTCGCGGACGATAACTAAAGGGCAAGGCAGTTCAAGTCATTAATGTTAAAAGTTATTTAAAGAACCGTATAAGAAAATTCCAGAAGAAAACTAAAGCTTGTGATATCTAGTAACAGCTAAGACAAAAACAAATGCTTCGGTTTCTGTGAAAACTTCTCACGACCTTAACTTTCTTCGGCGTGAGAATGTACTATGATATGCTGTCTTATTCTAACGTTATGTAAATGATAAGGACAGAAAACTTTCTTTATTTAGTATTCGCAACATGACAATGAAACTGTCAGGTTTTACTGAACTAAAACTGAACCGTTCGTTAAATATTATATTCTTGTTAAGATAATCCAAAAAGTATGTACAGCGAATGTTTATTTATTCCTTAGCCTATAAATAGAGCAGGTCAAGATAGATAATATGATGCGTTTAAGATAATAAACAAACATTTTCGTTTCTTAAAATCTTAACCATTCAAAACAGTGTATAACATGGATTAAATTATTAAAGTACACGATAAGATAACCTACCTAAAGTTTTCATATAAACTCCAATTTATGTTAGCTTTCAGTTATTCGTCAGCTGTATGTACAGTTATGGTGAACTCGTGAATTACAAAACATGCAAATCCTGGATGCAAATGTTACTCTGTACCGTTGCGAATTCCGAGCGCTATGTGCGATACCATCTCACGTCCTTACTTAAAGATTTTTATATGTGTACGATCACTTAAAATAAACGAATACTGCCCAAATTTAACGTCAAACGTCGTCATAAGGAGTCAACAAAACTACTTCGAATAATGCCATATTGGTAATGTCGCAGGTAATGTCCATGGTAGGAAGTAAAAAGTTGATAATACTCATAACTTTAATCTTTCAACTTATTCAGACATCAATGATTTACGTATAATCTCGCATTCTATTTAAAATGGAATGTAATTTCATACTATAAAAAACTCATGCTGCAACTGCATACTATAAATAACAATTGACTTACGTTAATTTAACACTAGTGACCGCCAATAAATCAGTTACAACTCCGGTCAAACCAGTGTAAACCGGTTCCACTCTTACCAAATAAAGATTTCCTGATGTCTGTTGTCACGTCCATTCAGCCAGTTTGACTGTAGATTTTCACTGCCGTGATGCATGTATTGATGCATACAATGTGCAATATACAAGTGCGGCAGTGGACCTCTACGGTGATATTTAACACCCTGACACTCTGGTATTTTTTGAATAAATGCCGAGGATTTACAAAATAATTAAAAAAGAAAAGGTTAACCAATTAAGTGCATTAAAAAAAGATATGATTTCTTTAAAAGTTCATGTAAAATTCATACGATGACGTATAACTTAAATTTACGTTGATAAATAATTTCTTCAAACATTCATTGTTTTTGTTTCTTTATTATGGATTCTTCTGCATTTCAGTATATATGTTATTGACATACCATCACATGTAAACAGATTTTGTACATTACACAGCCTTTTTTTATTGTTTGCTTATTTATTCATTCGATTTACATTCTGTACCAAGAAAGAATGTCGTTTTATTTAAAAGAGTAACCTATCACAAAAACATCGCGAGAATGTTTTCGTAACGACGTCGACAATACACAGACCGAAAACAGTCATGATGTTACGAAAACATTCTCGAAAATTCTCGAAAATATTCGTGATAGACCCTCTATATACAAATTATTATCTCTATTTCATCAGAGTGAGAGGAACGACAATGTTACAAATGTTTTGATATGAAAACTCATATAGAAAATATAAATAAAAAAGTGGTAAAGAAAAATTCCATTCGCATAATAGCATGACTTTTGTTTTGTATAACTTTCGTTTCTATATATTAGCTATTTTCTAGTTTTCTCCGTCATGATTTCCCCGCAAAGCTATTTCACGGGATATTCGAAAGCTTTTGTTACTAATGTAATTTATGAATTGTGTTTGTCATTGCTATTGAGACATATATTTTATGATTATTGTAGAGATGGTTGAATTTTTATCATAGAGCTGGCAGCTTACTTTAAACAACGTAGAGACTATTTGTGTTATCTATATTAATCGGAAACAATAATAATCTAAGTTTCTTTTTAACGCTTATGGAAATACAAAACCCATGATGTAATCTTTGACCTTGGGACATGAAAAACACGTTTTCTTGTTTACCAGTTCTTACTAATAATAACATGACTTTTTATACATTTATTGTGTGTTTAATTACATAAGATAAACTCGGCTCACCATTATACTATGTCAGAATTACTGGATCATTTAAATATTATAGTATTTACCCTATTAATTTATTTATTGTGGTTGCCAGATTATATAAAATTATAGAAAGGAAACATAAGGTATAAAATGATCCCCTCATATTCATTCATATTTTTCTAAAGAACTGTAGACATTCTCTTAAAATCTCAATTTCGTGGTCACCCGAGCAAACGGCAAGGTCCCACTCCCACCAAACATCTAACTTAGCTAACTTAACGATATTCTGATGCGTTTTTAAATCCAGCTCTACATTGCATAGGAAAATCCCTGTCATTAGGCAGTTCCTCTCGTTTTAGTGATCCGTAACTTTAAGACAAAAAACCATTGGTTGCAATATGATAGTAAACATCAAATTTGTAAGTAGTTAGTAGTAATAGACTTATTAATATACTAGTATTGTTAGTATATTTATACAGTAATCCAAAAATCTGTAATAATCATTTATATCTTTATTATACGGAACTCCATCAACACAATGTTACATGTTTCCGTACGTACCGTTCTTTCCGGTCTCATACACGAGTGACTACGTTTTTTACGGTAAACCAAAGCCATTGTTAATACAGAACAAACAGGTCATGTTAAACAATTTAAAACAATCATACTAAAAACATATGTAGTCTAAACATGTAAAACAATGACCACATAAAACAATACTTTACCGTAAAGCCCTGTAATGGAACGGCACTTTATTTGATTGTCCTCAAATAACAAAAGCATAAATTTACAAAAATAAGAAAAATCCAATATAATATTGGTATTGCAAATATAGTTGCGTGGTAGTGAGCCTGAGAACATAGCCAAAACACTCCTCGAAGTTCACGGCACTTCTGTTAAATCTTCTAACTTCGTTGAATAGGAAACATCTAGAATTAGTTACATTATTTTAAACCATTTTATAATTCTTGAGTGTAAATAATGAACCTATTGGAACAAGTGTAAAGTGTAGAGAAGATGGACAGCCAACAGAGCTCTCGGGCGAGCGACTCTCCCGGGGATACGATGAACGATGTTTACACAGCTTGGTGTAAGTGTAACCCTGGGTCCCCTGTCGATACATTTGTATATAAACATGTCAAAGTACCCATTCTCTTTGGAATTGTGTTTTAATAACTATAACAGCAGATATTCCAATACCAAAAAGAAGTGTTATGCTGATGATATAGACCAAGGTTCTTTTGGGCGTGAATGGATTTTAGTTGATACGCAGTTGCTAGTGCAAACTCACAAACAATAGTCACAAGTATATGGCCATCAAAACTGGCTTCTAACTTATCGCATATGTCTATAGGCTGTTGTTATTTTGCCACTCTAACGATTTTAATTAATTGTTCGTCCGTTTACAACTTTGTATTCAAAACATGAAATAGCAATACAATTTGAAACTACTCTGTAAGCAACACTGTTTACTGATATATTGCATTATATGTAAACAAATTACATAATATAATTGATGTATCATTGAAAAGTAAATAAGATTTGCCCACAAACAATCAAATATTTCATCATATCTAATGTCATTTATCTTTCGCAAGCTATACAATACTCTAACTTCCTTCTGGATTACGTTATAATGAACAATAGAGGCTAAAATCGCCCGGAATGCTTTCTACACACAATTGGGCTCGCATTGTTGAAGACAATGAGATGTCAACAGTTGTAAAACGACTTTGCAAAACGGTTCCGTTCGGCCGCAAATGAAATGTGTGGCCAGCAAAGCGTTGGCAAACAGTTCTGTTGAGCAAACAAAACGGTATACGGAAAGATTGAAAAGGACATTTAAAACTCATTCAAAATTCGGAACATTAAAATCATATCGTTAAAATATTTTAATACGCCGATCGACAGAAATTTCTATGTGTATTAAATTGCTTGTTAATTTTAATTCCAGATGAGATGCTAGAAGGGGAGGGGGCTGGTCTGGCGGCTCGCGTAGCAGAGCTGGAGGTACGGTGCGCACGCCAGGCCGAGGAGTTACTGTGTTTGCGCTCCACGCTCGCCGACGCACTGCGCCGGCTGAACGCGCTCGAGGGCAGAGCTCCCGCACCTACGCCTGCGCACAGGAACGGTGCTTACACAGGTGAGAAATGATTTACCAATTATTAATAAAATAACCTGAAGAATTGATACTGTCATAGAGCCTCCCTTTTTTCACTTACAAATATAATATTTGTTAGAGAAGGAGAATAAACTTCTTCGAAAGACCATTTTAAATGTTGAGTACCAAAAAATCAACTTCCTGGCTTACTAACGTTATAGAAAAATAGAAGTAGTTGAACAAATCGATGTTTTTTGGTTTCAGGGTCGACAGGCACACCGACGCGGGAGGTCCGGTTAAGACAGCCCTCCTACAGAGAGACTGCCAAGAGGACATCCAGCTACGGCTCCAGTGCCTCTTCACTACCACAGAGGTAATATCTAATTAAAACAATGCTTTTCACTATATTTAACTCAAAGACATAGATCAAATAAAGCCCGTATATATGAATACTAGCCTATTTACAGTTACATTGGTATTCTAAACAAAAGAAAACAGAATCAGATTAAAATTTGTCAAACAATAATTTTCAAACTTGACTGACTTGAACGATATCTTTAATGTTATATGTTACTTACAGACGCGGCCCCCAGCACCAGTCGACGGGGTCTTTACAGTCGGACTCCCCTGCCTCATCCTCCTCACTGTCCCCCGCGCCCTCGCCCTCACCGCGCGCCACCCCCGCGCCGCACCTCGCGCCACACCCGCCACAAACTTACAGGTAACATCGGGAAACAATATGCCACAAGTATTACAAGATACAAATATTATGGCAGCTCCAGATTGCAAGCGCACGTGATTGCCAAAACAACGTATAGATGGGAAGAGCCAGCTGGGAGGTGCCTCGTAATAATTTGTTTTATAGTAACTTCTATAGTTTAAAAAAATATTAATATCAAGCGTCGATTTTAACCTGAGGCGACAAATAAACAGTATTTTATTGCAAGTAGTAATTAAATTTTTAATATCAACGATGTAAAAGTTTAGTCCAATAGATAAATGTTTTTTACATATCTTTAGAACAACTGAAAGAATCTGGCTGAAATAATGTATAGTTCCCATCATATTACTCATAGTACTAGTATATTAGCGGTCCTTAGAAGTATAATATTCTTGATATCATTAAATTTAAACATTATATAAGTGATGGAAAATCATCAAGGAACTATAGAAGGTTTCAAATATGTTGGCGGCTCGGAAAAAAGGTATGAGGGAGATGACTGTGAAGCGTGCAGTGACCTTGAGCGTTTAAGATATTTGAAACGACTAATACAACTGACCCAAAACATGTAAAAAATGAATCTTCTTTATATTTCCGTCATTTATTTGTTAGTTTACTAAAATTATAGTACCACATGCTTTTTAGAATGTTTAATTTGTATACAAAATTATGTGATAGAAGTTGGCGCAAAGCGTGTCTGTAGAAATTGTTTTAACAATTAATAGATAAATATCAAAATTAATAATTATCCAATGTCCTAATTTAAAAATGTCAAAAGATTTAAAATCCAAGATCGAGATGATAGTAGTCATAAACTATTGCGACAACTTCCACATAATGAGCTTTTCACCAAGTAGTAACACCATGTAGATCCCGTAATAACTCAACATCGAGCAACCAGAGTGCATCAGCAGCCAACACCCTCACTAAGAGATGGAACTCGACGGGAGATTTCAATGCTCAAGGCCTTTTACCCAGTAGCAGGTTAGTAACATATCATAAATACGTAATCTATGTAAAGTGCAAAATATCAGATACTATACCCTAAAACAGGGGTGGCGAACCACTGGCACGCGTGCCATAAATAACACATAATGTTTTGGGCACGTCGATAATCATAAAAATACTACAAAAAAATGATGAAGTAGGTACACCTTGGAATACATAATAATCGCAGTCAAAATTATATGGCATGTCAAAGACCGCATTAAACATTTCTTTAAAAAAATGACACTAATGCATAAATGTTCGCCACCCCTGCCCTAAAAGATCCGTAGTATTTTGTTACTAGACGCATAAAACATGTCAAATTCATTATTTTATACCAAACACTTTCACCAGACTCTCCAGGCTCATATTTATAAAATATTAGCTACATTGTCGAGGAGTAAGATAAAGTTAATATCAATGATGTATTGAGGTATGTTCTTAAAATATGTTATCGCGATCAA
>JAOCNA010000006.1:7430367-7442150 GCA_026546675.1 Papilio helenus
TTATGTATATCTATATTATCATGTTTTGTTGGCAATCCTATATAAATAAATAAATATATGTTACTGAATTCAACTATATATATATAGTTAGTATAGTATAGTATAATACAGTGTAGTATATATATTCAACTATATATATATATAGTTGAATTCAGTAAAAATGTAAATATTTTTATACATTTCACTAATTTACAATGTAATTTATTATCTATGGAAATGTGTGTTAATTATGTAATAAATAAATATATGCTTTATTGTTCCCTTCGCATAGATTTCCTGGTAGCCTTGTCTGCCATAGGTTTCCTTGTCACAGTCATCCCTTCCCCATTAGTTTATAAAAAAACATATAGTGCCTAAATAAACTGCACAGAGGGCGTAAATAGTAGTTACGTAATAGTGTACGTGTCGTATGCATGCGTGCATGCGTGCGTGCGTGCGTGCGTGCGTGCATGCATATCACTGACCTCAGCGTCATGCGCGCGCCATGCAGCGAGCGGCCGTGCACTGCGCGTGTCGAGCACGGCGACGTGCCCGCCCGCCAGCCCGCACGCCACCCATGCGCCCGACGCACAGATACACATGCAACGGATGAACGTCGTCGCGCTTGTAGCTAGCTGCACACAAAACATTATTATAAATAAATAAATAGTCGCTAATTAAACCACAAAAATACTATTAACTGCATCTTTTAACCCTTAGGGAATATGAATCATCTATCAAAAGTTCATAAGAGGCCCCGCGACAACACACACCTCACACCCCGTGACATGACTTCATATAAAGCAAAGTAACCTCATACTCCTCGATATGACCTCACATCCCACGACGTGACTCATATCCTACAACTTGACCTCATACCGACACATGAACTCATACATGTTAAGTTTGTCAAACATCATTAGTATTTAAAGCTAGTGTTATGATTCTCCCGCTAAACCACTGATCTTTATAAATGGACAGGCTATAAGACATAATATTGTGTCTACTTGATTTTCTTCATTTGGCGCTGACTGTGTCGATGGTGAGAATTGGAATAACGATAAAATAAAATCGTCAGTTACATCAAGCCTATCTAGTTATAGAGATCAATGCGCTATTGCACAAATGTTTTCATTCTGTGTGGTTTTAATCTGTAAATCACCTTTTTTGTAAGATTTTCATCACGTATTTTAAAGTGTTGTTAAATCGGATAAATATCGCTTTGCGTATTTTTATGGATGAAAGTGGTTTTTGAAATCGTATTATAAATACATATTCCAATATTAATGTGATTTTTAATGTCTATTGTATCTCGTATTTTAAATACATGTTCCATTGTATGTCAAAATTTGGCGCGTAAACATCGCCTGTTTTTTTTTTAAAGATTAGTAAAAATAAGTGCTTTTTATGAACTCTGTATTTATGAAGCCTGAATCGTCAGATAAAATCGAAGTTATACATTTAGCTGTGAAAATTAAATTATTTGCATATAAGAGATCTAATTAGTCGTAAAAACTCCCTTAGTGTGATTTAGAAATCTACACTAAGGGACTTTTAACGCTCGATTAACGACTATGAATGTGGCAGTAAGAATTATTTTTATTGTTTGATGCTTTTGTGCAAAAAAAAAATATCAATGATTTTTTTTTGAAGCACAGCTTTTTATTAAGATTTAAGAGTGTAAAAAAGACAAAAGATTTGATGAACCAGGGTAAGATTTCTGGTGAAGCCTAAGTACGGATTCCGTCGAATTGTTTACACTTAGGTCATAATTTGCGTATTGTTGGCAACACTGAAATTAATTTTTTAAAACGTTTTTACACATGCAACACTGCGTAATTAGTTGATAATGATTGAGCTTCTTAGCATAATTTTTAAGCATAATTTTAGGGAAGTCGGCACTTTTACAAATTAGGTTATTTTTTAACATTTTTTTTAACTTATTTAATATGTTTGGACTAATCGTTCATCATAGCTTTTTAATTGATGTAACGCACATTCCGGCTTATGTATTGTAGAATTAAATGTTCAAATGTCAGTACAAAAGTTCGCTGCATAGTTTCAGTTCTCCGTATATAACCTAGTCACTGTTTGAGATCGTTTGTTTGGATTTCCGTCGTCTCATTCCGTAGTTATAAGCACTATAATCTTTTAGGTATTTGTATATATATTGTACGATGGCTTTGTCCGTCTTTTTGAATGTGCCTCTAATAAAAAAAATGTTTAATGATATTTGTTTTTTATTTCTGATACCCGTTTTAAATACTCAAGGTGTACATATTGTAAGGAAACTAAATATAAATTCAACAAACACTAAAAGCGTTTATTTACAAAATCTACAAGTAGAATAACAATATAAAAATGGACGAGATTATTTACTAAATTTGTAAGTTAAGTTGCCATAAAACCTTAAGTCAAATTCATTTGAATATCACATTCAAAACTGAATCGTAATTTAATTTGTACTATATACCTAATTCGGTTTAAGGGTTTGATATAAAACCATGTTAGAGGTCCAACGATTTTAATTCATCTACAAACAACTTAAATTAACTGTTCAACACTGTTCGCTGACAGCTCGAGCAGTCTCCAGGCCGCTTTGGGGTTAAGTTCGTTGGGGTCCCTACACAGCACCCACACGTAGTTCACCCTCATCACCTTATCAGGGTCACCTTCGAGGACGTTATTCTTCGCATCTCTGACGCACATGATCTGCTGCGACTGGAATGTGATCACCAGCACGGGGCCCTGGTCCATCATCTTACCCATCACCAGCTCGATCTGCTCTATATCCAATATCTTCGAATCCAGCCGGTAGCCGAGCTGCTTGCACTGCTTGATGGGTGTGGCCAGGATGTTGAACACCCCTTCGTAGCACCAGTCTTTTAATATCTCCAGATCTCCTCGCACCATGGCCTCCAGGATGTTGGGGATGATATCATTAGCACAGTCTTCTAGAAACTTCTGTGCGGTGAAGTTTGGATCGATTTTGCAGATTTCCGTAAGAGTTTTGGAGAGTTCCGTCTTCTCGAATAAATTACCAAACAGGCTGCCGACTTTCTCGGTGACGAATCTTGAAGCTTTCACAACCGCGTTGTCGGATTCTTCGTATCGTATTTTCCAATCGAGAACCTGCACAATTAATTAAATTTCACTTTTTAAACAAAACACAATTCCTAGTTCTAAGTACATTAACAGATGTTTAATATTAAAAATGAATAGATTTGCCTCTGACTTCTTCCGTCCGGAATTTGAAAACAAACTTAGTAAGTACCCTATGTGTTCTTTCAGATTATGTTCCACATCTGTCACATATTTCAGCCAGTTAATTTCATAGTTAAGGCATTTTGGAGATAATTAGTAACAAACATCCATCCATCTCAAATTTTGCATTTCCTAACAAATGAATGCAACAAAAGGACAATGTAATCAAACTTTTTTTGAATCATTGCATTTACACCATTATTGGTGAAGCAATAAAACAAATCAATACTAACCTTATTGACATACTGATTATTGTTCTTGAAGTTCTCCCATTGCTGGTAGAACTTGGAGTCCTTGTGTAGCTCCAGCCCCAGTGTCTCCGTGTCCGGCGCGAAGCTACGCTCCTCCTCCGCCACCTGCAACACAACACAACTATGTTACAACACAACACAACTATGTTACAACACAACACAACTATATTCCATCACACCACAACACAACTATAATACTCTATTACTATGTACAATCGGGGAAATCCACAATGTTCTACTTACAGAAAAATTGCCTCGTCCCTTGAAAAAAAGCAATTAACAGTGTATTATTTGTCGACCTTTTTTGTACAGAAACATTTAAAACTGTGTTCTATTACCTATTGTTCTACGACGTCGTATCAATGCGTACAAAACTTTCAAACTACTGCAGTTTTTAAAGTGCAATACCGTCAGATTCCCTGACTGTACTGTCAAGGAATCTGTTTGGGTTCTATTTAACAAGTTCCAATGTTTGCGCAACTCACTGCTATCTAATTATGTTGTAAGATGTGCACGGAACAAGGTAATTCTGTAAGTGGAACACCGCGGGTTCTGATTGTACAAGTGCTCACCTCTACCCGCTTCCTGAGTTCGAGCGGCGCGGAGTACACGCGCCCTTCCAGCCCGCGCGGAGACATCTCATTCCTCACTACCTCTGTTGCCTGAAAATACAAATGAGTTTTACCTATTTAAATTCCTACTAAGTTACTACGATAAGTATTCTTTTATGAACCTAAAACCCAAATGATTTCATTTGTTTTTATTTTTCTTTTTATTGCTATATGTTATTACAGATTTCTCTTATCTATATTATAAAGAGGAAAGATTTATATTTTTGGATATTTGTATGTATTGGAACAACTCAAAAACTACTGAGCCGATTTCAAAAATTTGTTCATCATTAAAAAGTTATGTTATTAGTTAGTAACATAGGCTATACTGTTTTATCATTTTTTAATTTTACGCGGACATAATCGCGAGCAACAACTAGTAAATCATATAAGACGCAAGATGGGAGTAACATCGAAAAGACGATTGTTTTAAATAGCATGTGACAGAAATATTAAAGATAATAAGGACAAAACAAAATTTTATTTGATACAAGCCACCTACATATGGTCAGTAATTCTGTATCAATAAATTGGGTGTTTTCTAATATTTTTTTCCATTGATTTGTTTGATTGTATGAATTCAATCAGCCCAATGGGAAAAAATACAAATATACAATAAATCGAAGTTATGTTTATTTGAAATTTTACCTGTGAAATTGTCCTGAAAGCTGACGTCTGTCCGAGCCTTTGCCCTTTATCTGCTATACTTCCCGCAGCATCTTTAGCTGTTTTAGATATGTCTTCTGTTATCCTTCCTGAAAATATATAAATGCATCTTTTAAACATATTGTTATATAGATTTTGTTGCATCTTTTTCATCAATCATTCATAAAAAAATAATTTATTTTAATAACCTTGTTCATTTATTTTATTTATTATGAACATAATTTTAAAAATAACCAAGGTTAATTTCTATGAATATAAGAGAATTGCAATAACTTAAAATTAGTACTGAGATGTATATTTGCAACTGAGTTACATTATTTATATTTTAATTAAAGCTATAAGAATGAAAAATAAATCAGAATTTAACTCACCAGCCTTTTTAGCAAATTCCGTTTTACTGGCCTCTTCTAGAACATGCTCCATCTTCCCTTTAATACCTTCTAATGTGTCTTTCAAAACTTCTGAACCTTTAGATGCCTCAGATTCCACGGCTTGGAACTTTTTCCTCGCAGCCTGCAGTGCTTCTGAATTTTCAAGACGTTGCGCCTCCTCTCTGAACTTTTTTATATTCTCTTTCATCTCTTTGTTTTTCGCAATATCTTCTTTGATGTTTTCAATAATAGATGAGAAGAAACCTTTTCTTGCTGAATAACTGCGGCATATTTGAACTGCAAACTACAAGTGATACTAATAACTAAGCTTGTTTGATGATTCAGGGTGACATTTATATGTAAATTTAAAAAGACTAAAGGAGAGATTCTTTTGAAATATGATTGTACAAATGAACAATAATATTCATAATGTTTTAGAAGATTCCTTTAAGAACATTCAAAATTTAAAGGTTGTAGACAATAATTACACAAAATCCTTTACTAGTAATATTTTTGTATTACGTAATTACCTTTTTTGTCAAACTCAACAAATAATTCATGAATTTTATCATTCTATGATTCATTAGGTTTACCTGGTCTGATTGACATGATGCAACTACGGAGGGTTTGAAATTGTTTGGAACGACACACTTCCAGCGCGCAGGGCTATTTAATATTAAACGACACGAATGCTGAAATTAAATAAAAAATTATGAATTTTATAACCTTATCATGTATGTAATAAGAAGGTTATAGTGCATTTACCATAGTTATAAATATTTACTGTCGAATATACACAAACTTTTATTGTACAATTTAATATTCCAATATGAACACAACCGATCTTTCGGTTTATGAGAGAAAATACCAAATAATGGTAAAAAATTAAATTATTCTTGCATTTTAGTCGACTTTTGAGTTTGGATTAGATTTGACAGTCTATGATTTATGTCAGATCAGACGAGATAAGACTTAATTTTGCCTGGTACAGATACAGAGCTTTTGCACAAATATTGCAAATTGATAAATTATTTCCGTCTTACGACTAATCAATTATTATTTATTAAACAAATAATGAAATCAATTTAAAATGGTTCATTTCGCTTAACTTTTAAAATGAATCACACAGTTTACCAACAAAACTCTTTTTTCATTTCCGGAAAAAACAACTGTCATTGTCATTTCACATAGACAATTTAATTCAAAAAATATATTTCCTGTTTAGTTTTTGTTATAAATACGTTTTTTCTTATTTTACTATTAGTGCAAGTATCGTAAATTTTCGTTATAGTAAAAAGCATCTTAAGAAATAGAAATGAAATATTTTATCAAACAAAATTTAAACGTTTTCAAATGTAAGATGCTCGATGTTTTGAGTTTAAAAAAAATTCTCGCTTCCGGTGTGAACGTAGTTCCAGAAACATAAGAAAGTGTGCATTTTCATTTATTTTCTGTCGTCATTTTTGGCCACGGTTTCGTGTATGCGTTTAATGAAATTTAATTTATTTTGCGTTCGATTGTAGTAGTGTGAATCGAGTTCTTTCGTGAAAATCTACCATATAACATAGAGAAAGAATTCGCGAGGCGCTTCGTCATACAGAGGAAGGTACTATCAAATATCTTCAATCCGTATTTACTTATATAGGTATACGTAGGTACTAAGTGCACTAGACACCACGTTTTCGCCAGCTGGTGCGTACGTTTCGGCTTGCAAATTTAGTTTTGCTATTGATTTATTTATCATAATGGCAGTATGTCATAGTGTGTGTTGTTTCCAGACCGTAGTGAAGTAATATTGAATTGTGGCAGGTTGGTTACCCCGGCTAGTCGCGTGTTTCGCTGGTGCCAGCTTCTACGAAAGATCAACAATTCATCCCATCTGTGAACTCTCGTCCAGTGGGGCGCTACCATTTTATATGACTTTAGCAAGATATAAAGGTAAGTGTCCTTTTTTCCAATCTTAAAAAAAAATCAGAAAGTTCAAAAAGTCAAATCGTCGACTTTATTAATTGTACTTATTGGTTTATATTTTCGTTTATTTTGAAGTAATATGATGGTATTTGTATTTCATAATTTTATAATAATAATAATTGATTGCCATATATTGTTGATAATTTCTCCCATATGTTATAATAACTCTGTCCAATAAGATAATATCTGCAGTTAACCTTAACACTACAGTTTAGTTTTCTAACAATAGAACTGAAACCTTATATCACCACATTTCAGTTTTTTATAATATCCAAGAGGATTGAATGATTATTCTTAAATAGCAGGGCTTCACATATTAGGCTATAAAATGTTTTTGACCAGAGTTTAACTAAAACTCAATATGAAAGACAAGAACATTACGCAAAGCTTGGGAAAAAATGTGACTAGTTTTTTCAAAATTAAAATCTGAAAGAAGGATTTGTAGTTCTTCATTTTTTAATATATCTTTTCACCAATGACAAGAATCACATCTAAGAGAAGTAATCTTCACTTGGAGAGAATTGACTTTTAGAAAAATGTTTAAAAAATCCATCTTGCAATTTCTCTTGTACAGTCAGAGCTCTTCACAGTGTTCCACTTACAGAAAAATTACCTTATTCTTGCAAGACCCTCCACTATTTCTTACAAAATACTAATTACGTAGTAGTGAGTTGTGTGAACAACTGCAAAGTAGAAAGTTCATTAAATAAATTATTTTATTGATTGTTTCTGTTTTGTTGTGTCAATGCTGATTAAACATTCAAACAATTGTTACTTTTAAAGTTGTTTACCACTAGATTAAATTTTCTTGAGATTTTTTAAATGTATACATAGTTAGGCAGCTGAATGTACCTTTTAAATGAGTATGTAGTCGCAGAAATCTGTGGTATTCCACTTCAGGAAAAAATGCCTTGTTTATTGCCACAAAACAAACCTACAAATAACTAATAAGAATGCTGAAAATGAAGATTTAAAATAAAAAGACACTAGCCATGTATGACTAACAAATTATTTTTTCGTAAAGACATTTACAAGATGGGTTGCATTGATTTTCGTTCCGCAATTTCAAAATGTTTTTTTTATGACTTAAAAACAACATCTACAGACTCTTCGTCCGTACTCTTTTTTGCACAGTTTTTTTTTTCTTTTTAACGTAAATTTTCAAAATGTTTAAAGTATTGTAGCTTTTAAGATGGATCACTGCAGGTTTCCCTGACTGTACATAACTTGTACTTGTGATATCATATTTCAAATCTAAAATTTATGAATGTAAAGTGCTATGTGCATTGTAAGTAATAACAGAAATTGTATGCAAGCACTGATAAGGCTGTATTTAAAATTAGTGACAGTTGGCAGTAATACACTGCCACACATAAACTGCTTATCAAACCACAAATTAAATTTAATGGTGAGTGGGTTTAATTAATTTTATGTATGAACAAGTTGAGCAATTGTTAGGTATTATCAGTTTGGTTGCATATTTTAAGAATCTTTGCATTTTTGTACTGGCCTGTAATGGAACATAATACTTATTGTATTTGCTAATATTGGCTATTGAGTAATGCTTTAAATAATGAAAAACAATAATAACAAAAATATATTATGGACTATCCAAAGACCAGGGTAATATTCTAGCTTGACTCTTTCTTAGACCAGCTTACACAGTATTTACCCAATATAGTGATGTCATGCGTTATTTCAAAAGATTGAAACGCGTGGCGATAAGACCCTGATAAGCAACCTCGTGCGTTGCCGTGACACTTGGTTTTGTAAGCGATACTATTGTTTATGTCCAAAAATTATCGAAAAACAGTTTGGACCTTTTTCTGATTTGATTTACTAAATATTTTAACCTATATTTGCACACACTTTGTTTTAAACCAAAACTTCTTCAAATCTTCCTAAACAATTCAGCCACCTAAACTTTCGCATTTGTAATCTAAGTAAGAAGTAGGATTAGTAAGATAGAACTGTAAATTACGACGTTCATGCATAAATTATCCCTTTTGTGATTTTTGCTACAGCTACGACATTTCTTAATCCCCCCCTTTTCCTCCCTTCAACATATTGCGTCATCCGTAGGAAGAATTATCTATGCTGCTATTGCAGCAAAGGAATTCATACTTATATCCATTTCCTTTGTATCTTACATAGCTTATATACTTTCAATACGACATAATAATCTGCATTAAACTGTTTTCGCGAACCAATACGTAGATTTTAGCTGAAGCGTTAAAACTAAATCCTAAAAAAATATTATAAAACTTCATGTTATATGTCATATACAATTTTCCGCCTATTACATCGGAGGTGTTAGTACATTCCCGGGACAGCTGCGCACCGGCGCAGCCTCCGCGATCGTTACGAGCCTCCCTCTCAACTCCCTGTAACCCCCTACGACCCCCTCACACAGGCCCCACGCTCGCTAACATTAAATTGAATTCAGGATGCCTGGGATACTAAAAGCTAAGCTATATAGTAAATTCCGTATTTGATATTTTCTAAAACTTTTTATTAAATTTTAACATAAAACGCATAATCTGCAGTCTTGAAAATTGTATATAGATTTGGCCTTTTAGCTTTTGGAATTTATTGAATCTAGTTTTTATGATTATTAATATTGTTATCTGTTATTACGGATAAATAAAGTTCAATAACAGCTTCTATATGAAATTCTGTCTATCCGTCTTGGTATTTTGACAAGTTCCAGCTATTCAGGAAATTTTTATTACCGAGACTGCCTGAACTCTAATAAAGCAGTATTACAATAATATTACGTGAGTATTTCGTCACGTAAACGTGTTAGCGTACGGCCGTAGGGAGGTGAGGGGTGGCTGATAGGGGGCGCAGTGTCGAGAGGGGGGAGCAAGGCGCAGTCTGCGATCGATGCAGCCTATGCGCTGAGCTGGCAGGGTCTGGAACTATACAATGTCAACAGGCGTCGATATTCTACTAGCATTTAGTTTTACAAAGTAACGAATTAATCATAGGACGCAATAATGACGTGTTTATTTGACTTTCATACCTTTTTATTACTTTCTGCTTTGGGTTTGAACTGGAACCTGGAATGATTTTTTTCACACGCTGTACCTAGTTTTCATTAGCAAGACGAGTTGCGTGATGGTTTTAGCATAGGTGGACTAACATTTGTCCAGTTTTACATAATCGTGTTATAACATCGTCTGCCGGAAGCCGTCTCGGCGAGTGCGCGGTGTAGGTTATGTCAGAGGTGAACGTACTCTCCTTTTGCAGTCACATGGCCAAAAGTGCAAGAACCCATAGCCAAGACAGTGATTAAAACATTGGGGAGGACTAGATTAGTCCACCTTAAACCGTAAAGACTTATATTATATTAGGAATGTTTGATGTTTTGTCAAAGAATGTTACAAAGTGTGGATTTGCAAAATTAGCCAAATCCCGATAACTAGACTATGATATAAAAACAATCAAGTTTGCACATACTAAATCTATCAAAATTATGCCGCAAATATAATGATCCATCAAAATGTCATCTACGACCAGTTAGTGAGAGTTAGTTTGTAGTAATTACGTCAATCCAGCGTACATTTTTGCTTCACAACTGTGAAGCTACAATCTTCAAGAGTTCTAATTCACTACTCCCATTTACTTTAGGTGGTAACATTTTAACAAACGTGGCAGAGCCTTTAAGACAGGGATCGAACTCGTCGCTATGGCCTCATCCCACTCACGTGGTGTCTATCAGTTTTTTCAACCTTAGGTGATGTTTGGCTTAATTTTTGATTGGCTTATCTATCGCAAAATGTATTTGGGATTCGACCTAAGAAGGATATTTTTGTAATCGATTCCTACTTTTGTCACACACGATGATACATCTAGTTGAACATTATAATGTCAATACAAACATACAGGTTGTTTTTCTCGTTGCCTTGCATTCCGCTGTTATCAGAGTCTTCGATGCAGACCAATACAAGTAGATATAATGTCGTCGGTACGCTATTCAGTGCGACCTTACATTTGTTTAGTTCAATGGCCTGAGGGCTGCGAAACGTGAGTGCGTTAGATTAACCAGAATTCTTACTGTCTTGGTCAGGAATATACATGCTAACTTTTACTTTATTATTAAGCCCAATAAATCGTGGACATGATTGCGAAGTATTCGTAATACGGTCGTATCGTGCGATCACGGACGATTTGTCGTTTCACTTTCGTCTCGTCTCCGTGTCGTATGGCGAGATGGTGCTCGCACGTGGGAACGCAGCCCAACGTGACTCATCGGGGATCTCGGAGGATGACTGCATCACTTGGCCGCAACGGCACTCGTCTCGACCAACATTTAAATGTAATCTTGAATTGTCATTACAAAAGTATTATCCGAGGCGTAGTATGAATCGTTGTGGAAATCTAAACCATTTCACCGATGATAACAGATATTTCAAAATTAAATAATACGATCAACGACACACCTCGACGGGAAATGTGTCACAAACTTTAGTTTATCCAGCAAGAGACTGAAGAGATTTATTTTAAACATCTTTCTAAATTTGGCTTCTCATTCTTCTTCTTTGTCGCTTGAGTCTTTACAGACTCGTCGTGGTTATCAAGTATCAGTGAGCTTTTTTCGCACATTGGTGCAGGGGTACGTCCATAGCTGTTCTTATCTGGTCAGTCCATCTCATAGGCGATCTTCC